>JBBPBX010000518.1:113915-127795 GCA_038048925.1 Garcialebias charrua
CCCTGTGGATCGGTAACTCCTCCTTCCAAAATCTCCCTGAAAATGGGCGTGTCGAGAGACAAGGAGGGGTGGAGGTAGAGTTGTGCTTTTGTTCACGCCTCCACCTGCAACAACCTAAAACAAATTAAACCTCTAGCCAACAACATACACCAAGCAACAACAAAGAATAAACATGTAGATGTATTTATCTATTCCACCCATTCCATCCAAAACCAAAGGCCTAAAAAAATGAAAATGAAAAGAAAAATAAAACCGCTTGTCAGGAGTGAAATGCAGCACTTCCATATAAGGTATGCACTTCTCATCTCTGCAGGGGATTGGCTCTGCTTGAACCACCTTTGTGACATCAGAGTGTACAAGACACATCAGAGTGAACAGTCCTGACCAATATGAAAATTAAGGTGCAATAACCTCTGTTCAACCCAAAGGACTACCGTAAACACAGTTTTAGACCAAATATTGCCAAATATTGCCAATTTACACAGATATGCACAATTATGTGAAAATAAACACAGCCATAGTGCTAGATAATATTTTAAACACATTCTAGGGAGTTTATCAGCTAAAAAAAGTTAATTTTGGGTTTAGTCACACTTTAACAAGATTAACACTTAAAAACAATTATTTGTTTGCTGAAAATTATAGCAAAGATGTGTCTCAGCTGAATGTTCCTTAATAAATGCACGTAATGGTCAAATCAGCTGAATTTAAAAAATAGTTTTGCTACGTCAGTGCTGCGAAGCGTGCACGCGCAGCAAGCAGATACGCTTCATTTCTTAAAAATTTAACAAGATATACACCTTAAAAATATATATGTTTGCTGACATTACAGCAAAAGTGTTTCTGAGATTAACTTTTCCTTTAAAAATTAACGTAATGTTCAAATCAGCTGGATTTAAATTGTTTCACTTTGACGGTCTTCCAAACGTGCGCGCGCTGAGAAAATAAATTGTAAATAAATCGAATTTTAGCTCAAACATCTCCTAAAGATCTCCTACACTTTAGAACAACACTCACCAACAATACATTTGGGGACGGGGGTGTGTGTGTCGGGGTCTTGATTTGTTAATTTCAATTTTATTTATTTATGTATTTATTTATATATATATATTATTTATTTATTTTTCTCTTACCCCCCTGGTTGCCTGGCGGACATTCTGGGGGTGGGCCGTCAGGGGTTGTGCTGGGGTGTGGGGGGGTTCGGGGCCTGCGGGTTTGCCGTGGGCGGGACTGGCAGTGCGCTCCCCCTGGGGCTGCTTGGGCTCGAGTGTCCTGCCCTGTCCTGCCGGCGGGGCGCGGGGTGGGCCGGATCTTGGATGTCTGCTACTCTCCACCCCAGAATGAATGGGCCTACCTCCTGGGTTTGGATGTGGGCTGCCCCATGTAGGGAGCAGGCACATGTCTTGGACCTGGGGGGTATAGAGTGTGCTTCGGGATTATGATTGGAGCGTGTCGTTATTGTTTGTCTTTCTATGACTGAGGGTGAGGATGAGGGTGGGTCTAAATGAGTGTGTCTGTGTATGAATGTTTAAGTGTCAGGCTGGGACTTGGACTGCCCCCTCTCTGATACTTCTAAGGCTACCTAGTGTCGCGCTCCTGCCACGTGGCCCCCTGGTGGGTGTTCCTCTGCCTGCGGGCGTGCTTGGGACCCTCACTATCTGGGGCTGGGCGCTTGGGCGTTGGTCGGCTCGGCCTGGTGGCTGCCTGGCGGGGCTCGGGTCCTCTGGTCCTGTCGGGTCTGGGCCTGAGGGGTGGGCGTCCCCGGTGCCCGAGCATCGGTGTCCGGCCCTGGGGCTACATCGGTGCAGCGGGCTCTGGCGGGGGCCTGTGCATTTGTCGCTGTTGACCCCGGGGGGTCATTGTGTGTGGTCCCTGGTGGGGTTCGTCCGGTTCTTCCCCTTGGTCGGATCTGGGGAGTGGACGAGTGGCTCGTCCTGTTCGGGTGGTCCTGGGGACTCTGGGCTCGGGGTCCTTCCTGGGGTCTTGGGCTTTGATCGCCCTTTCGTCTGTCTCGGGCTTTGGGGGGACAGATCTCTGATACTTCACAATCGCTACTAAATGTTCTATTGGAGGAACCTTATTCACTTATGCATGCTCACAACCACACACAAATGGATGCAGGGATGTATATGTAGATATATGTAGATGGGTATATAAATGAATATAAATATATATGTATGTATACTGTATATATATTTGTAGGTATGGGTATGTTTATATATAGAAATCTAATGCAAGGTCATGAATATTATCAGTCTTTATGCTTGTATGTTTCGTTGCTGTGTTCTGTCATGTGCTTTGCAGGATTGTGGACGGAGGTTTGGTGTGTTTGCCTTGTGCTCTTTTTGTGGATAATTGTTGTTTTGTAGTCTCACTTTCTCTTTTCTTTCTTTCTCTCTATAAAAAAAAAAATAAATAAAAAAAATAAAAAAAATAATAAATAAAAATAAAAAAATACATATTGGAGTGAGAGGATGGCTATAAGGTGTGAAGGGAGGCCATCTATAAATGGAAAAAAATAATAATAATGCAGTACCGCTAATAACTAATTATCTATCAGTAAAAACGAAAAAACGTATTTACGGGCTCTTAAATCAACCGGACGACTGCTCACGGACCATATCCGGTCAGCGCCGGATGTAGTCCATCAAAAAAAGCGGTCCCCGCTAGAGAGAGCGTGTATAGCAGTTAGCAGCCAGTGTGTTACTCTGCAATCTTACTGCTTGTTTTCAAAGAGTCAGACGAAGAGTTTTTAACATGGAGGGTGAACTTATGGATGTTTCTCAGCGGCCTACGCGACGCGTCAGCGCCTCATTTGCCCTGCCCAAAATGGCGTCTGCCTCTGGGTCTGACTCAGGGTCCCCTTTGGAGGGCGGAGTTAATGTAAACAGATTTTTGAAGGGCGTGGCCTTATCATAAACAGCCTGTTCAGATCGGAAGTGAGAAAAGGCACAACTAGAAAGGGGATATTTTATTATCTAAGAATTATTTTGTGCATTAAATTGAATGAACATGGTCTGGATAGCCCACAGACATACCATANCTCCTAAAGCTAATCATTTGTAAATGTCCATCCAGTGATTACTTTCTGTAAGTTTCATCAAAATCTGTCCTGTGGTTCTTGACCTATTTTGCTAACAAGGTAACTCCAGAGAGCAGGAGGCCGTGCTGCGACAGAGTGAGTCCGACCAGAGGAGGCTGCTGTCGGATACATGAGCTGGGAACGGTCGGTGGACCCTAGCGGTCGAAAGTGGTACTGCACCCCTAGTGGCCAAAAGTGGTACTGCTCCATTTTTTTCAGTCAGAATGAATTGAAACTGTCATATCTCAGCCAAAAATTGGTCTGAAATATGGGAAATAATCCCTAAATATGTCACTTCACCGTATAAGTCGCAGGACATGATAATTAGTTTAAAAAACTGTGACTTATAGGCTGGAAAACACAGTAGTTTATCGTTTGAGTTGCTTCAATTGCGGCATGTGTTATGAAACTACTAAAGGACAAATTGCACTCATTTCTTTAAATCATTTGCTAAAATTTAATAGTTTTCATTTGATACTATATCTATCTTAACATGTGATTTTTGGCCTGCTGTTGTGTAGCTCTTCCTCCTTCCCTTTCCTCTCTGCGGTGGATGTGGTCTCCAGCTACAAGTACAGTACTTGGGTGTGCACATAAACAATAACCTTGGCTGGAGCAACAACACCACCAGCCTGATCAAGAAAACTCATCGGAGACTATAGTTCCTCGGGCGGCTGGGGCGGGCTGGTCTGGGAGGCTCTGTCCTCGCCTCCTTCTGCGGGTGTGCAGTGGAGAGCATCCTGTGCTCCAGCATCAACATGTGGCATGGAGGCTGCACAGCTGCAGAAAGAGAAGCTTTACAGAGGGTTGTGGGGGCTGCAAGGGGGTCTGTTGGAGTCATTGGGCCTCATGCACGAACATGTTCGTATTTTTATCCTAAATTTCTCTTACTTTTGTTCGTACGAAGCGTTCGTACGAACATGCCACGTCAGATTCAACAAACTCTTCTATCCTCAGGAAAAGTGTGTAAATGGCTGCGCAACTATGATGAATCCCACCTGTTCTATCCACCTGCTCGTGCACGCAGAGAGGTTATTTACATAATCCCCACCCCTCAAAACACCATATAAGGCTACGTTTCCTGCCTCAGAGAGCAGGAAGTGTCCATTCATAAAGATGACAGCGAGAAGTATAAAGAAGAACTTTACTGGTGCGGAGATTGAAGTTCTGCTCTCAGAGTAAATAACTAACTAACTAAATAAATAAATCTGTAATTTTTAGCAGCGTCAGCTGTGAATCTGCTTTAAAGCCGAGGACCCACTCAAACGTGCGGCGCGCACGGACCATCCCCGGGGCACGGGGGGGTGGGCCCGGGCGCGACGTGCGGGAGGCGCACGGGGGTCGACGTGGGGCGCTCGGCGATCCTCGGCACGCGGCCGGCCCACGGAACTTTGTACCCAGCGGCGTGGCGGTCCTGCTCGGCCGTGACCCGCCGCGGCCCCCGAGTACCCGTGTACTCGTCCGCAGGCCCGGCGGCATGGGCGGGCATTGAGGTGCATTGCCCCCCCGCAGAGTCAGCTGTGCCCCCCCTGACAGACTGGACGACGGGAAGTTTTTTGTTTGTTTGTTTTTAATCTCCGAGTGGGCATTCTTCTATTTTTCCTATCTTTGTTTGTCCGTCATACAATTCAACCAATCAATGAAGCCGAGGCAACATTCTAGCCAACTACAGTTCGAGGGGGGCGGGTGCAAACTAGCAGTTCAAACAGAAACACACGCTCACCATTGTCCGTGTATCTAACTTTTTCCCAACAAAACAAGAGGACAACGTATGACACAGGTGAATAAATGAGAGCAGACAGGAAGCGGCACCATCCATTTCAGTTGGAAACGTAACGTAAGCACTGAAGTCAACTGACTTTTTTTTTTAAGCTAGAAATTAGGAAGATTTTGAGCTAACCAGCAACATTGGAAGTGTTGCAAATAAAAAGACCAGAAAGAACTTCCAAAGGTAAGAACCACTGTGCTTTCTGTGACATGAGTACGGTAGTCCAATATAAACTTATGGCTGTGCAGATAATAAATGTACAGTATTTTGTTTATTTGATATGCTGTCTGCAGCATAACATTAATCTTGCATAATTGTGGTGTGCTGTGGTGGAGAAAGTACTCAAACACTGTACTTAAGTAAAAGTACAAATAAACAGACAAAATGTACTCTAGTAAAAGTAGAAGTACCATATTAATGTTTTTACTTAAGTAAAAGTAAATAAGTACTTGCTTTTAAAAATACTTAAAGTATTAAAGTAAAATCACTTGCTGAAAGTATTAACTAGTGCAATGGCCTACAATATCAAATGTGCCTACTGTATGTATATGTTCTGTAATACATTAATAGTGTTGAGCCATTTTAATGAACAATACTGCAGATAATACATGTTTTTATTGTGTTTACTCTGTGACACAGTTCACACTTGGACTTGTGATTCTGTGTGTCAGAATTTCAGGGATGACATGCAGAGTTAAATGTCATTAAGCAAAATAAGAATAATAAGGAATGAATATACCTTTGAAAGTTTTTATTTAACACAAAGTAAAACCAATGTGTCATTTTAACTGCAGTAAACACATTTGAGTAAAAGTTGTCTGCCTGAAAAAAGGAGCATTAGACCTAACAAAGGAATGGTCGAGTTCCAGGAGTGGTCACAGAGCCGCTGTTCAACTTGAAGCAAATAAAATGTTGAAAAAAATATGCCCCCTTGAAAAAATAGAATGCCCCCCCATTGAATTGTTTCTGCAGCCGGGTCTGCTCGTCCGCGACCCTTCCGGGCCGCGGCGGTGGGTTTGAAGCCGCTTTATTTTAATTTAACCAAGTTAACCAATTTGTGTTGTTGCAGTTAATATTATAATATTATAAATCTGTAACTTTTAGCAGCGTCAGCTGCGAATCTGCTTTAAAGCCGATGAATGAAATGTGCAGCACATTTCATTCATTCATTCATTACAGGTAATGTCATGTCTCCCGTGGGTTGTACAGTCACAGAAATAAAAATCGTATTTATCTCTCCAGCCCTGCTCTGGTTTTTCTTTGGTCAAATATTTTTAATTTTAGTGTAAACAACTGTGTTACATTATACTTATTCAGAAGAGCTGTCGCGCACCGCTACCCCCGCCCACATGCAAGTGTCCGATGTGTTTTTGAACAAAAGCATTTTAAAATGTCTCGAAACTTCAATTAACTTCATATTAATATTGTAGTGCTATACAACAAAATTAATAGCTGCTTTATTTTAATTTAACCAATTTGTGTCGTTGCATTTATCCATCCATCCATCCATTTTCTTCCGCTTATCCGGGGTCGGGTCGCATTTAATATTATAATTCTAATTCAAACAGAACAGCCTCTTTTCAACATAATTATAGATTGTGATTCATTTTCAACTCAAAATATCTTCAAACTAATGAAATATAAAGTTATTAGTGAAGAAAATCCGTCTGGATAACAGCAGACTGGCTGCTCGTAAATATACGACAGGTCTGGACCACACGTAAATTTTGTTCGTATCTGAAAAAAATCTTAGGATACGAAAACATTGTTGAATGCCACAAATGATCCTAAATCACTCGTACGCACAGTTTAAGAACAAATCTGTGCGTACGAACGGTTCGTGCATGAGGCCCAATCTCCCCACCATCACAGACATTTACACCTCCAGAAAGTTTTTCCTTTCCACTGTCGCCTTCATGCTTGCTCAAGATGAGATAACTTCTGTTGTGACTTGGCGCTATATAAATAAACTGAATTGAATTTAAAACCAGTTTCAGACGTCACTCCTTTAATAAACTAAGCTATTTGAGCAGAGAATATTTCAAGTGGTGTAAGCTTATCTCAATAGTGTGTGATTTTGAAAATTAGAAAATTCTGAGTAACGATGTTCAGAAAGTAACATTTTCAGGATTTTAACCAAACGTTTTAAAAAATGCTTCCATTGAATCGACTAGTTTTTATTTTATTTTATTGAAGTAAGTATTAATTTATTATTTTTGCTTTTGTATTTTGACCTGTAAACTTTTGTCCTCAAATACTAGTCTCAATCATTTTTTGTTTCTTTTCATTCAGTCTGTGCACAAGTGTGAATTCCTTTAATATAAAAACTGCGATGATTTTGTCGCACAGTTCTTTAGTCATCTCGGCTGTTGTTTACTTGACCTGTTTCTTTGTCTTTGTGAGCGTGCCGACTCAGCGAGGGAAGCTATTTGAAATCTCTATGAAGCTTCTGAAAGAAAAGAAGAAAAAACTTAAACTACTTGATGAAGCTTCAATACATTCACATAATATAACTAGTTTTTGTTATAACTGAGTTTTCTGATACAATGGGCATGAGGAAGTCTGTGCAGAATTATCATCTTAATATTCTTTGGAATTTAATATTTTCCAGTCTGAAACTGTTCAAGGCTTCCCACCTTTCAAACAGAAGCACACCAGCAGGAGGGACATCTGCTTTGCTTTAACGGGTATCACAAATGTTTCGGTAATTCCACTCCATCTAAAAGTCCCCTCCCTTTCAGCACACCCCCAAATTACAGCGGTGGAATGAAGCTCGGACATCTTGCCTTCCAAAAAGCATTGGTATTTTCCTAAGAGCTTCGGAAAGATTCCTTTGCAGGGTTGCATCATGGAAGCCAGCAGTCAAACCAGCAGTCATCAAATTCTGTGGAGAGATGTGAGTCTGTTTTCTTCATCATTTGTTTTTAACCACAGTTAATTAACCCGCTGCAAAGAGGGCTAAAGATATAATTATATATACAGTAATTTATTAAGTTTTAGTTGTGGGAGCTTCAGCTATTACACTTCATTAAAATAGTGGCAGTTTGCAGGGCTGCTACGTTGAAAATACATTCACATGTTACCTGCTACCTTTTCATTTTACACCTTATATATATTTTTTCTTTTAATTTGCTTGTCATTTGTTGTATCACATTTTGTAAAATGAATAAACTTAAATTGAAAAAATTAAAAAAATCATGTGAAATAAAGTGAAAGATTTAAATTTCAATCTTTTAAAATAGCTTTTTTATTGACTTTGCCTCGTTTATTTGCTTCTTATCCAGAAGCATGAAAAGGACCATGCGGAGCTTTGGGGCTCTGAAATTCTACTTTTCGTTTTCTCTTTGTATATTTTTTTTAACAGGTGAACTTCACAGCACAGCCTTTCATATTACATATAGAAATGTATTTATCAGAAGTTATCTTTTCTCACCGCGCATCAAAGGAAACGTTACTGCAGCAAACGCACATGCAGAATCTGCAGTAAGTGATGGAGAGTGGTTATGAATAAGAAATCACCTGTGGCCTCTTTAAGCCTTCATATCAATTTAAACTCTCTTATAAGTTTGGTTTGGTGTGACGAACCACCGCCTCAGCTTGTTGCTTATGTAGGCGAGCTGTTGTCGATTTTTGTATTTTTCATTTTTTTCTGCCTTTTTATTTTAATTTTTTTTTAAGAAAGTGCTCGTTCTTGGCTTGCAAACAACAGGGGGCTTTGGGCACTTTTCTTCCCGGAGCTCAGGAGGAATTGCCTGGCTGATTCTGAACTCCTAAACCTTTAAACACTGGTTGGCGGATGCTGTGCACTCAGACTGCTCGCACTGTCTCCGTCCCCGTCTTTATTCCTGTCTGTCTTTCCATCCCACCTTTTACCCCAGAGCGTTTGATATTCAAAGCGCAGCCAGAGAGAGGTTTGTCCTCGAGTTAAGTTTCCACTGCTTATGCAACCTGCCACATGAGCGTGGATTTCATCCAGTATATTTTTTTTTTATCTTCTTCTCTCTGAGAAATTCTGAGAGTGTGGAATTTCTGGCTGTAGATCTGTTTTTCATTATGCTCAGGGGATTAACAATACTTTGAAAAGCTTCACTTTTCCAGGGCTAAAGGATTGTGCAGGTACCTTCATCCAATGGAAAAGCAGACGTACAAGATGTCCTGATAATTTATATTTTGGCATTACGCTTTGTCTCACTGCTAAAATACTTGATCAGTCCTGCTGTATGTCATCAAAAACCAATCACATTTCCACGTAATTTAATACTTCTTTCAATATAAAAAGCTATTAAGGAATATTTACTTTAAACAGCATTAAAAGTAAGCAGTTATTAATTCAGGAATAATTGCCATATGTATTTAAAAAGTCATTACGTGAACTAGCTGCCCTCTGCCTAACAACTATAACAACCTCAGCCACAATAGGAAACCAAAGCTGCTTTATCATATTTTTAAAAGACACAAAGATAAGCAACACCAATTTTGCTAATTGAAGTTGGTCCCATTTTTTAAAAAACATATCTGCTTTTCTGTTATCCTCTGAGACCTTCAAATGTGGTCCAGTGTGAATGAGGCGCTTTCATTTTCTCCCTGCTGGAGCTCCAAAGGAACAAAAGCTCATCTTTATTAATTTGTGGCCTTAAGCTTTGGGAATTAACTACAGCGGGCAAAGTTATAATTCAAAAAGAAGTTGTACAAATGCAACCTTTCTGTGACATGTCTAGTTGTGTGCTCTCCACATATGCCTGCTGCGGGAATGGATTAATGTGTGCTATTATCTTATCTATGGAAACATTTATTAGAAAGGTCAAATTAAATGATAGACTTTAACATGATTCCAATAAAACAGGAAATCCAGTTTTAAGGGTTATACTACCGTATGTTTTGGACTATAAGGCGTATTAAGCGAAACAAAACAGTCAGATAAGTCAAACTTTATTCAACTCATTCACAATAACTCAACATTATGTTGTACCACATAAAAATCAGTTTGAGGTCAGTAAGCACAACCATAATTAATAGACAGGGCTCACTGTCGATTTTTGAGAAAATGAAATAATTATAAGTGTGCCTTAAAGTCAGAAAAATATAGTAAAGGATTCTTTGAAAAAAAATATTAAACATTTCAGCACAAGTGCAAATAAATTTGAAGGTCTCAAGTTGAAAAACGGTTTTGGTTAAGAAGCATTTGACCACAGAGCTTCATCCGAGCTGGTGCCCATCTCCAGCGATCACTTCCCAGTCCATCACAGGGAACCATATACAGTATGGAGCTCCAGACATGACTTCATATGACATTAATGGCATGGTTCAAATCTTTTGTGAACAGATTATAAACAATGAATATCTTACCTGTTGTAGATAGCACCACAATAAGTCATGTCTAATAAAGGCTGAGACCAAAATAAAACAATGCTGCCAACTCTTATCGCCTACATTTGATAGTGATTCATGCAAACCTTCATTCAATGTCACTGTCACACTATTTGGATATTTAGAGAGTCAGTCAGAGAGTCAGAGAGTCTTTATTGTCATTTGCACCGCATGTGGTACATGTGATGAAAACGAGATTATGTACACGGGGTCCCAGTTACATCCAACAACAAATGAAAGAGAAAAACAGTAATAACATCTAGAACTAACTAAGAAAAACATCAACTAGTAATACACTAAGCCTAATATAGTTGAAATAAACAGCAGCACGAACATGAGTTTGTATGAGCAGATGGTCACAGATGAACACAGATGAACACAGCAACATGGGTTTTGGGGGGATATTTGTAGATGACAGCAGCAAGTAGCTGAAGCCGCTTCCAGCAGGAATATCATATTTGCCTTGCGATGCAAACCTAACCGCAAAACCAAACCAAACTCCTTAATTTGTATTGCATAAGAAACACAAGATCAGTTTTACAAACAGTAGCTGGTCTCAGTGCAACTTAACAGACCTGATTTTTTTTTTACCCACTGCTTTTCTTTTCTCCTTCTCAAACACAGATAGGAATAAAAAAGCAAACTGGGTGGTTACCGCTTGCCAAAATGATTGTCTACTCATAATTTCGAAGCCCCTTCTCGTTTGCTCTGAACTCTGAGGCAGTCTGCCACGTCTCACTGAGCTGAGCAGAAAGCTCGACACATAAAACTTTTCGTCTGAGGGACCCCAGCAGACCAGACTGCGTAAATCATTTTCCATTGCACTTGATCTCTCGCCATTGCTGCATCTCTATAGTAGACAAACAGTGCCACTGAAATACTTTTATTGTAAAATAGGGGGAAAAATTTTATTTTAATTATTGTAAGCACTTGTTTTACTGCATGTCCAGTTAATTTGACAGTAATTTTTTCTTGATTTGGAAAAAATTTGTTCTGTTTGCAGGTTGAAGCTGCAAAAGAGAAGAAGCCCAAGTATCACTCCTGCCAGTGGGTGGTTCTTGCCCTGGCTCTGGTCTTCCTGGCTTTGGCTGTCTGCGTTTTCAGTCTGAGATACATGTGGGGCCCAAGTCTGGGCAAGGTAAGACTAAGTAGCACCTTAGTACTTTACAGTTGTAATTAGTATAGGTCAGATTTACTGAGCCGTGCTGTTCACTAAAATGTGAGAATGAACAGGTGCTACCTGTCAACCTTAGCATCAATTATATCATGAATTCTCTTCTTTTTCATGGATTAAACAATAAATCTGTGACCAGGTGATGAGATGTAAAAGGCATGAAACGTTAATTATAGTTGGCATACTAGGAGTACTGCCATTTATTAACAGAATCAATCAATTTACATCATAACATGTACACTTTGATTGATCGGTCAGTTTCCTATAAATTTACTTCGGCCTGGATGGAAATCACGCGTCCGTAATTTCTGGGTACAACAGAACCAGTTATGGGTCTTAGAATAACTTATATCTGCAGGCATTTAGCTTAAGGTTCTGGCAAGGATGGATAAGAGAACGGTTAGGAGGAGGAAGATTGGAAGGAAGATTAGGAGGGGTATATCTTGAAATGTTTAAACCAGAAAACATGGCAGCTCTTCGACGGCCTCCGCTAGACTCCCGTCCGCGTTGAACAACAACTTTTTTACCTTTGCGAAGATTCCCTGTCTCCAGCTTAGGCAAAATATGCCCACTCTTAACGTGCATGGACCGTCCGTCCGGCTACGTTTTTCAGTCTCTAAGCGTGTCCATTTCTCCAGCGGCTTGCTCAAGTCCGTATCAACCTGCCCGAGGTAGCAGCTACTAGTTCCGGTTTGATTTTTCAAGATAAAAGATTCCTCGAAGGAATTTTCATTCAAAGTTCTGAGCTGGAAAGTTCTGTTCAGATTGTCCAGCAGCGTGCTGTAATCCTAGCTGATGGACAAGTCTTTGGCTCATGACTTGCGTCCAACAGCAAAAAGAGAAAGTCAGTGCATCTTAACTTCCTCGTTGGACTGAGCAAGAAGCAGGAAGTAGAGTTTTTGAAGGGAGTTTGACATCAGTGGTACTCACTACCCTCATTGGTTCGTTCGACCAGTGGGAGGGAGTTAGCTTAGGTCAAAGAGTTCATTTGAAGTCAGAACAAGTGAAGGATTGTTTTGAAAAACAGAGAAAGAATGCTTTTAGAAATGGACAGAAAAGAGGCGCCAGGTTTTACGAATATCTGATTAGCAGTTTTCTCATTTCTAAACACAACTGAAAAGTTCAGTCTGACATATCATTCAACTTTAGACAGAGTTCTTTGACTAAGACACATACCCGCATATTAACACATGATCATTCAGCATATTGAAGAATACCAACACTGCTCATATGAATAACACAAGGTTATGCTTTGATTATATTTGAATTAGAACTAAATTAAAAGTCTAAAGAGAGTCTCTTGTGATTTAATTTGTCCCTTTGATTCAAATTAATGGAATAAAATAGTGTCCACTCTTCCTTGAAGGCCTCAACGAAGAAAAGGTGTTTCACTACAGCTTTCAGAGATTCTGTGAAAAGGTATATCATATTGGACAGTTCAGAGACCAGGGTGTATCATTACAGTCATCAGCTTTATTGTAACTATCTGAGGTAAATGTGGTCCTCGTGATAGATGGAAGATCTATTGATTTTAATTGTTTTATTATTTGTTTTATTGTCATTTAATTCTGTTGCTCCTTGTAGCACTTTGAGATTTTCATTAATGAAAAGTGCGTTATAAATTGAATTCATTATTATTATTATTGTTATTATTAAGACACTCCGAGCTTCCACATCTGCAAATCATACAGGTTAGATCAAAGGGGGTTTAAAAAAATGTGAGAGAGGAAGACGGATGGCCAAACAAGAAACCAGAGGCAGCTGTATTGTGTTTGAATAGATTAAAAGATGTGTGGGCTATAGAAGAGACAGCTGTATTTTCCTCAGCTCATGTTTTGGCTGTCAGATCTGTAATTTTGTGAAGTCTTGGCTCTGACCACAAACCACATTTTCACCGCTGCAAATGTTGCTCTGTTGAATTTATCTACTTTCTGCTCAAATTGTAAACATCTTCTCACAACGAAGGAGGCTGGTAACTAAAGGCTGACCCTAATTGCTGTTGAACAGAGTGGCCGCAGAAGGACTGAAGCCTCTCAGCAATCTAATTGGGATAAACTCTTGTCCTGGCAATTCATCTTGTAAAATCCAATTCAATCACACTTGATGGAGAACATTTTCACTCTCCTCCCTTTCACAGATTTTCCCATGGGGCCGAACGAGCTAATTTACCAAAGTTAGATGGAAAAATACATCAATAATCGCACATCCAGAAATTGGATGCTCTACATGTTCTGAGCCTGCTAGGAGAAAGATAATTAGACTGAAATGATGAGTGAAAATGAACACACACGGTTGAAACTTGATTTTATAAAGCTGCTTTGTGTGCACAGTGAATGCTGGGAGGTCAATAAGGGGAGGTGCGGTGTGCTGGAAGTTGCTTGCGTTCATACCCGTGTCATTGTTGCAGCTAATAAACATTAATTCAGTGCACACATCTCTGTTTCTGCCTGCATTGAGGTACAAATTTCATCTGCAGACAGTCCTTTCTC
>JBBPBX010000519.1:21315-32187 GCA_038048925.1 Garcialebias charrua
TAAACATCCTAGAACCTCATCTGAATGTTACTAATCCAATACTGAATCAAACGGATGATATACCATATATTTTGTTTTTATTTCATTCATTTTAAGTTTCCTTGCGAGAAGATAAAATCCTCATTTTTGCAATCCTCAAAAATCCTCATTTTTAAGGTAGGGCTTAAACGTTTTTAACCTCCTCCATAATCATATCCTCCCCATTTATCACATTTTTGTACATAAACAATATTTTTTTAAGAAAATAAAAATTGCAATAATACCAATAAATAAACTTTTTCAAAAGCATGATGTATGAATTCCTTCATGTTTAACTGTGATTGATCAACAATGATGAATGTGTTGATGTTTGACCTCTTTTCTCCTCATCATAAACTCTCAAAACTCTAAAAAAGTTAAGTCTGGTCCTCTGGACATTCAAAAAACAAAACAAAACAAAAAAATTGTAGAAACATTTTGTCTTTCATCTGAAAGACTTCTTCAGTTTGAGGTGCTGTACAGTATTCAGCTCAGTCTTATAAATAGCACCTTATCATAGTTATAGCTATTTATAAGACTGAGCTGGATACAGCACCTCAGACTGAAGAAGTCTTTCAGACGAAAGACGAAACGTTTCTACAATTTTCTGTTTTGTTTTTTGAATGTCCAGAGGACCAAACTTGACTTTAGGTTTTTCTACTTGGATTATTGAGCATGCATCAGGATCTCAGTAGTACTAGTTGAGTCTCGAGGTTTTCTTTGTTTTGCAATTGACATGACATCATTCTCTTTCTTTCATTGTTACCTGTTTGACAGTTTTGTTGACATTTTGTACCAACAGATCCTTCACCTTTGTCAGACAATGTCAGAGGCGGATTCCAGTTAATGATTGTGGTTTAGTTGTTTCCCTCCTGTGGCAATACTATTTTTGTTAACACTGATGTCTAACAAAGAGGCTTATTTTACCAGCACAATGACGAGTCTCTGTTCAAATGAACAAAGGGAGATAATCTGACCATTAATTGTTATTTATCAAGGTATTATGTATTATGTATGATTGTGCAGCTACCCAACCAGGCTGTCATATTGTAAAGTTTGCAAATGATACAGCGGTGGTGGGATGCATCACAAACAATGATGAGTCCAGCTACAGGCAGGAGGTGGAACACCTGGAGAGATGGTGCAAAGAGAATAACCTTGACATCAATGTGAAGAAGACAAAGGAGATGATCGTGGACTTCAGAAGGAACAAACACACCTACCACCCCATGACATAAGAGGATCTGTGGTGGAAGTGGTCTCCAGCTACAAGTACTTGGGTGTACACATGAATGATAACCTCAGCTGGACCAACAACACCACCAGCCTGATCAAGAAAGGTCATCAGAGACTCTACTTCCTCAGACGGCTGAGACGAGCTGGTCTGAGCAGCCCAGTTCTCACCTCCTTCTACAGGTGTGCAGTGGAGAGCATCCTGTGCTCCAGCATCAACGTGTGGCATGGAGGCTGCACAGTTGCAGAAAGAAAAGCTTTGCAGAGAGTGGTGAAGGCTGCACAGAAGATGTTGGAGTCAGTCTCCCCACCATCACAGACATCTACACCTCCAGATGCAGGAAGAGAGCCACCTGCATCATGAAGGACCCCACTCACCCAGCACACACACTTTTTGCCCCGCTCCCCTCATGAAGGAGGTTAAGGAGCATTAAGAACCACTAGACTGAGGAACAGCTATTACCATGAGGCTGCTAGACTCATGAATATCTAACCAGAATAATCACTCTGAAATATCACATCATGTTGTTGCTGATCTGTTTCATTTTGCTGCTGATCTGTTTCATGTTACTGTGTTCAATTATACTCACACAGACTCATGTTTGTGCTGCTATTCGGCTATTGTTTATGATATTAGTGCTTAGCATATTTTTAGTTTATGTTTTTCTTAGTTCATATCTTAGAATGTATTACTGTTTTTCTTTTACATTTTATTGTTGGATGTAACTGTGACCCTGTGTACATAATTTTGTTTGCACCACATGTACCACATGTGGTGCAAACAACAAGAATCTCTGAATCTGTCTCTGACTACAATGCTACTAACCAAAGAACCAGAAGATAAGTATATCTTTGTGTTAGTAAATGTAAGTACAAAGGTACAAAGTTCACTGTCATTTGTGCACAGAGCAGCATTTCAGACACATTGAAATTCTTATGTGGAGCTCTCTGTCATGAATAAAACAATAAAACAACACAAAATAAAAATAAGAACAAAGTAGTTTCTATTTACATAATAAAGAAAGTAAACTGTGTCACATGACAAGTGAAGTTAGGTAATGTTGGGTTAGTATTGCACCTGATCAGTAGTTTAGTTTTGGCATCAGCCATGGGGCAGGAAAAAAAAAAACCTATTAAAAACCTTGTACTATGGGTGATACTATATACTCTACTGTGTCTCAGGTTATATGAACATTTTCTGTCTGATAAGAGAGTGAACTGGATGGAGTGAGTCCTTGATGATTCCTGTTGCTCTTTTTCGACAGCGCTCAAGTCCATGGAAGGAAGTTGTGTCCCTGTGATCCACTCCACAGTCTTTATGACTCTGTGCAGTGCCTTCCTTTGTGGTGTTCCCATACCAGACAGTGATGCCTTCAGTTAGGATACTCTCTATCAGTCCTCTATAGGCCTGTTTGAGGGAAGGCTGACCTGCTTTCTTGAGCAGTCTAAAGAAGTAAAGCCTTTGCTGGGCTTTTTTCACAGTGGCTGTGGTGTTGAGACTGAGAGACAGCTCAGGTCCAGCGTAACCTGAATTCCCAAGAATACTGTATATGGCTGTCAGCCTTCAATACCTCAGTCCATTTAATTATATAAATACACATTTATTATTAACAATAAATAAATAATCATCATGTTTTACCAGCTACTTCCACAATTTTAATCAGTGATACTTCCGGGATCATTTACAACTTTTATAAATTCTTGTGGGGTAAAATGGGTGTGCGGGCTTCACCTTCACACCCTCATTTTGATTATGTCAGTCTGGGGAGTCAAACCAGCAACCTTCCAATCACAGGCACGCCTTCTCCACACAAAAGCAAAAGCTTCATTATAAGTGGAAAAATCTGTCTAAAAGGCTACAATGCACAACAGACAGATAGCTCTGTTTTTATTTTAACAACATGTAGGTAAAATATACAAACAAAGAATTTTAGATTAAGTAAAATAAAGAAAAAGAAGAAAAAAAACAGAGAAAGACAAAAACAAAAAAATAATAATAATTACCAAACGCACACACACAGACAGACAACCTACTGTAATGTGTGTATATAACACCTGACCAGGAAGAAGGCGCTAAAACAAAAATGACTGATAGCAGATTTGAGAAACTACAACTTTCACAAGATGTCACTCAAACATGTTGAATGTGCCCAACCTGATTTACTGGAAGAACGTTGACTCATGATGTTTCTAAAAAGAAGTGAGTATCATGAACTTTTCTACATGTGGGTGTTTCAGTTTTTAACATGTGCTGTGGTATCTGTTGTTTCCTCACAAGTTTCCAGGGTGTTCATCATGAAGTCATTTAATATGTGAAACATTAAGCAGGTGCTTTATTATTTTATTCTAGCAAAGTCTTTGTGTCATGAAACTGAAAAGGTTTTAAAAGTAAAATATGATTAAACTGAAGATACGGTTAGTGTATGGATTTATTAGATAAACGAGTATGAACTAAAGCCATTAAAAACAACAATTAAATTATGAGATTGTGTTTTTGTTTGTTTTACAAAAAAATAAAATGGATATAGGCTTTTTTTATTTGGTTGTTTGTTTGTTTGTTTGTTTGCTTGTTTGGAGGGGTGGCAAGGACACTCATTATTAATTATAAAAAAAAGAAAGAAAATAAAATACAAAAATCATAAACTACATATACCACGTTGTCATGATGCAATTTTCACGTTTCATTTTTAATGAGTAATTGATTTACACTCAAAGATCTTTAAATGAAATTTATAAATAGTAAAAAATAACAAATAAATCAATAAAAATTAAAGCTTCAGTATGTAGCTTATTTTATAAACATATTTCTTCACTCTGTCACTACCTCCTGACAGACTGATGTTAGCCAGGTAATCTCTGAAAAAAATTAAAAAAAAAATTGTCCCCTTGCTTCTCCAGGTGGTAAATAAGCATTTCTAAAAAGAAAAGGTGACACGCCATTTTCCAGCCAATAAAAACAGAGTTTTTAATCAGCCAATAAAGAGCTGCGTTCCAGTTGTCCTCAACAGAGCTTCTCACGCCCCAACCCACGCCCCCACCTGTCCCAGCCCCAGCGCCGCGCACGTTCTCGTTCAAAGGATTGGAAAGCGATGCAGGACTGTTTTGTATGTCACACAAATGTATTAAATTCCCCTTCTTAATCCCTGATCAGGACTTTTTTTTTTTTCCAAAAGTCAAATAATCGCTTCATCCACCGCTCTGTACCGCTCCCTCTGCCGACTGCAATGAATGAGGAAGTGAAATTGTCACGAGTGAATAAAAGTAGGGTTCAACGTGGCTGCCAGAGGCTCTGAAGATTTCCTGGTCTTCTGGTGTGCTGGACTAGCGCTCAATGGTTTTATTTTTTTTATTTTTTAGAAGGTTTTATTAACATATAAACACAGAATATCGCAGCGTCTCCGAGAGACTGCAGCTGGGGGCGGAGCAAATCTCAAGTTCACAGACCACGGACCATGCTTTTCCTTGTTGAAAATTTTTCTAAGTGTTTTGGTCATACAGAAATCGCAGATAGCAGCTTTAAAGGCTTAAAGCTGTTAAAACACATTCTTCTTAGTATAACATCACACATAAAATACACATAAATTATCTTGGCATATTTGTTTAGATAAGACAAAGAAAATAAACAATGAAATTGCTCATCCACGACAGAAACAATGTTTTGGATTAAATACCAGGAAGAACCAGTTCACTTAATAGGATCATTGATGTATATGAGACAAACCAGAATGACACGTGTCACACATGCTAAGATTTATTTATTTGTTGTTACAGAGAGTTTCATTACATATACCGATCAAAAGAGCATGATTTTCACTTTAATCTCTTTAGATTCTCTAAACAATGGTTTCACATACCGGTATTTGACTTTCAATACTGATGGACCCTGTGTACATAATCTCGTTCCAACACATGTACCACATGTGGTGTGAATTACAATAAAGAATATCTGACTCTGACTCTAGATGTAATCTGAAAGTTTTTTAAATACACACTTTTTTTATTGATATACAATAAAGTTTAGGGAATAAATACAATGAAAACAAAACTCACTGCAGGGATGAAAACAAACTGTGTCTAATATAAAGTGTATTACTTGTACATGTTTAGCAGCAAACCCACAGCAAAACAAATCACTATGATTATCTCATTAAAATTTATTGGTAACAAAAACAAGGTCAAAGTACAGTAATCGAAATTATGGGTGACAACAACATTTTAATTTGCCTTGTTCCTCCTGTTCCTTAATCCTCCTGCTGGCACAGATTGTCTGACTGTTTTTGATTGCTTTCTATTTGTTCAATATTTGTTGTTTTCTGTTACAAAATATATTATCCCAGTGGATCATTAACCTCCATGTCAATTAAATTGAACATTCCCATTTAATTGTCCTTTTCTGTGGAAACACACTTTTCTTTTTGTGAGCCAACATCTAACAATAGGACTTTGTTCTTTACTGAGCACACTGATGAGTCACTGTCAACAGAGAAAGTGACACCTGTTCATTCTTACAATGAAGAAATTATAAGTAACTAAAAAAAAATAAATAAATTAAAATTCAATTCAATTCAGTTTATTTATGTAGAACCAAGTCACAACAGAAGTCATCTCAGGGCACTGAACAGAAACATCCAAGCATAATAATAATAATAATAATAATAATAAATTAAAACTATATGTCTGAGGAGCAGAGTGCTTTGAATTTAACTCCATCATATATTTCTCATCTTGAGCAAGCATGAAGGCAACAGTGGAATGGAAAAACTCCCTCTTGATGAAGAGACCTTTAGCAGAACCATGACAAGTGGCCATCTGCTTCGACTGGCTGGGTTTGAGAGGAACAAATACGCAATGGCAGGTCAAGAATCACATGTTAACACAGAAATAGTATCAAATGAAAACTAATCGATCTTAACAATTCGTTTGAGGTCGATTTGTCCTCCAGTAGGCTAAGCTTATAGCAACATAACAAGCCAACCCTAATTATAGGATTACCAAAAAGGAAAGTCTTAAGCCCAGTCTTAAAACTGGACAATGTATAAGCCGGACAATATCTGGAAAATGGTTCCACAAAAGAGGAGCCTGATAAGTGAAATATCTCCTTCACATTCTGCTCTTGGAAACTCTAGGGACCGTGAGTAAGCCTTTAGTCTGAGAGCAAAGTCCCCATTTATGAAAATATGGAACAATAAGTAGACCAAAAAATCTTCCATCCTAAATGTCTTCTTCATCTTCTTCTTTCGGCTTTTACCTCTTCAGGGGTCTCTACAGCAAGTCATCCTTCTCCATTTCACTCTGTCCTTGTCACGTCAGCGGCCCCCTCTGACCCCTTCTCCCATTAGCCTGGCCTCACACTCACTCCCTTCTGTCATGTTTTTGCCCCTTCCGTCCACAGTCCTGTCTTTAGTTTCACTATTCATCCCAGTAATGGCTGTCACCCTTCTTCTGCTCCTGTCTGCCTGCACCATGCCTCCTCTGCTCATCTAGTTTACCTGTACACCACTCCTCATGTCATGTTTTCTTCCCTTCCTGCCTTCATGTTCTTTGTTATTCTGCCCTTCTGATTTTTGTTCGGTTTGTGTGATTTTTGTCTCTTGTACTTTGTCAATGTGTTGTGCTTTGTCTCTGTCATTTTTTCACTCACTCCTCAGTCTGCCTCTTCAGCTTTTAATCATTCACACTTGTTCTCATCAGCCACTTGCCCAGCTGCACTCATTATTCACTCTCCCTCTGTTCTCATAAAAAAAGCCTTTCTCTCCTTCACTCCTTGTCCGGTTATTGTTTTGTTCTGCTCTGCTCAGACAACACGGTCCTCCTATGTTCCTGTTCCTGAAGTTTGTACCTGTCCTGTTTTGCCTTATCTGCTACTGAATCAGTTTGTAAGTTTTTGCTTCCCCGACAGCATTTTTGTTTTGTTGTTTAAAATTAAATTATTTTTATTTTTAAACTCCTGTCTCAATCATCCTGCCTGCATATGGGTTCAAAACCTCAGGATCGTGACAGTCCTCTGCATCCTCTGTCCTCACTCCAACTACCTCCCTGTCCTCTCTAACTACGTCCATATATCTCCTCTTTGTCTTTTCCCTGTCAGCTGCATTTTACAAAATCCTTCTAACAATATACCCACTGTCCCTCCTCTGGACATGTCCAAACCATCTCAGTCTGGCCTCTCTAACTTTATTTCCCAGTTGTTCAACCTATTCCTAATCCTGTCCATTCTTGTCACTCCTAGAACTTTAACATCTCCAATCAATTTTATTATACATCTTAGACATTCACTCATAAACATCCTCATACAATTCACATATAGGAATTTGGGGTGAGCACTATGGTTATGGGTGCGTGGCGAGATGACATCACTCTCGCCCCCCGTGCCTATGCTCACTCACAATTATGCATTTAGACAGTAAGGGCTTGGGTTAGAGATGGGGTGGAGGGGAAACTGGCATAACGCCAGCCTTTGCTCCTTCTCTTTCCTTTTTTAAGTGCACTTTAGAACAACACACACCAACAACACATTTGGGGACGGGGGTGTGTGCGTCAGGGTCTAGGTTTGTAAATTTTTATTTATTCAGTATTTATTTATTCATTCATTCATTCATTCATTCATTCATTCATTTATTTATTTATTTATTTATTTATTTATTTATTTATTTATTTATTTATTTATTTTATTTATTTATTTATGAACCAGGTGGCCATTCTGGGGTTGGGGTCCGGTTAGGTGACGGGCCGTCAGGTGTTGTCCGGGACTATGGGAGGGTTCGGGGCCTGAGGGTTCGCCGTGGGCGGGGCTGGCATTGCGCTCTCCCTGGGGCTGCTTGGGCTGGGGTGTCCTGTCCTGTCAAAGGGGTGGGGGTTGGGCCAAATCTTGGATGTCGGCTACTCTCCACCCCAGAATGAATGGGCCTACCTCCTGGGTTTGGGTGTGGGCTTCCCCATGTAGGGAGCAGGTACATGTCTTGGACCTAGGGGGTATAGAGTGTGCATCGGGATTATGAATGGAACGTGTCGTTATTGTTTGTCTTTCTGTGAGTGAGGGTGAGGATGAGAGTGGGTCTGAGTGAGTGTGTCTGTGTATGAATGTCTAAGTGTCAGGCTGGGACTTGGACTGCCCCCTCTCTGATACATCTGAGGCTACTTGATGTCGCGCTTCTAGTGCATGGTCCCCCGGATGGGTGTCCCTTTGCCTGCGGGCGTGCTTGGGGCCCTCGCTGTCGGGTTGGGCGCTTGGGCGTGTGTCGGCGCGGCCTGGTGGCTGCCTGGTGGGGCTCGGGTCCTCTGGTCCTGTCGGGTCTGGGCCTGAGGGGTGGGCGTCCCCGGTGCCCGGGCCTCGGTGCCCGGGCCTTGGGCTACGTCGGTGCAGCGGGCTCTGAAGGGGGCTTGTGAGTTTGTTGCTGTTGGTCCCGGGGGGTCATTGTGTGTAGTCACTGGTGGGGCTCTTCCTGTTCTCCCCTTTGGTCGGATCTGGGGAGTTGGCAGGTGGCTCGTCCTGTTCGGGTGGCCCTGGGGACTCTGGGCTCGGAGCCCTTCTCAGGGTCTTGGGCTTTGATCCCCCCTTTGTCTGCCTCGGGCCTTGGGGGGGTGAATGTTCTATTCGAGGAACCTTATTCACTTATGCATGCTCACAACCACACACTAATGGGTGCAGGGATGTATATGTAGATATCATATGCAGATATGTAGATGGGTATATGACTGAATATGAATGTATATGTATGTATACTGTATATTCATTTGTAAGTATGGGTATGTATATTTATGGAATTCTACTGCATAGTCATGAATGTTTTTATTCTTTATGTATGTGTTGCTGTGTTCTGTCATGTACTTTGCAGGATTGCAGACGGAGGTTGGGTGTGTTTGCCTTGTGCTTTTTTTTGTGGATAATTGTTGTGTTTTGTTGTCTTAATTTCTGTCTTTCCTTTCTCTCTACAAAAAAACAAATAAATAAAAATAAATAAATTCATATCGGTGTGAGAGGAGGTGTAAGGTGAGAATGGAGGCCATCAATAAAAGTAAAAAAAAAAAACATCTCCAGATCTGCACTTTCAGTTCTTTCTCCTGTCTTTTCGTCAGTGCCACTGTCTCCAGACCATAGAACATGGCTGGTATCACAACTGTCTCGTAAATATTTCCTTTGATCTTTATTGACACCCCCCTTTTTTTTTGTTGCAAATCACGTCTGAAACTTTTCTTCATTCACTCCATTCTGCCTGGACTCTCGTTTTTACATCTTTACCACACTCCCTATTTTTATGGACAGTGCAGCTAGTTACTTGAAGTCCTGCACCTTTGTGACCTCTACTCCTTGTAGTCCCACTGTTCCACCTGTCTCCCTCTCATTCACACACATGTAATCTGTCTTAATACAGCAGGTTTTCATTCATCTTCTTTCAAGCACATACCTCCACCTCTCTAAGTTCTCTTCCACCTGTACCCTGTTCTTACCATGTATAATGACATCTACAAACATCATAGTCCACAGGGATTCCTGCCTGACCTCATCTTTTAGTTGGTCCATCACCAGAGCAAAAAAGAAGGGGCTCAGAGCCAATCCTTAATGCAATTCCACCTTCACCTTGAAGCTATCGGTCACTCCTACAGCACATCCCACCACAGTCCTGCTGTCTTCATACATGTACATGTCCTGTACCTGTACTAGTCTAACATACTTCTTTGCTACTCCAGATTTCATCATGCAATACCACATCTCCTCCCTCAGAACCCTATCATATGCTTTTTTCTAAATCCACAAAGACACAATGGAGTTCTTTATGACCCTCTCTATCAACATCCTCAAAGCAAAGATGGCATCTGTGGTACTCTTTTTTGGCATGAAACCAAACTGATGCTCACAAATAGTCATCTTGCTTCTAAGTCTGGATTCAACAATTCTCTCCCAGATCTTCATTGTGTGGCTCATCAACTTAATTCCTTTGTAGTTACAACTCTGTACATCAACCTTGTTCTTAAAAATGGGCACCACTTCTCCCCCATTCATCACACATTTTCTCACCCTCAAATTATTATTTTTTTGACACCCCCCTTTTTTTTGGTTGCAAATCACTTCTGAAACTTTTCTTCATTCACTCCATTCACCCTCAAATATGCCATTGAATATTTGAGTAAAATTCCTCACTGCCATATTTGAGTAAAATTCCTCACTGGCATATCTCCCAAGACATTTTCAAAACTCCAATGGTATGTCATCAGGCCATACTGCCTTCCACTTCTTTATTTTTTTCAGAGCTTTATGGACTTCACACTTACTAATATTTCCCACTTCTTGGTCCACACACTCTCTATAACTTCTACTCTTCATTCTAGTTCATTCTCTGAATTCATTCACTCCTCATAGTACTCCTTCCATGTTCCCATCTTACTCTCCCCACTTGTTAGAACATTACCACTCCTATCCTTAACAAGCCTAACCTGCAGCTCATCCTTTCTGGCCTGATCCCTCTGTCTTGCCAATTGACACACGTACTTCTTGCTATTATTAGTGTCCAGCATGCAATGCAGCTCATCATACACCTTCTGCTTTGCCTTAACTACCTCCCTCTTTGCTTTGCATAGCATCTCCTTATCAGTGGCAGCTCATGAAATGTCCATCGGGTGGGG
>JBBPBX010000519.1:32593-46498 GCA_038048925.1 Garcialebias charrua
TTGCACATAATTAACATATACTACACAGTTCCCTTTCAGTCATGTTCTCTCGGTGAAACATACTTGCTATGGGAATTGCGCCCCTGCGCGATTACCTGAAGGAATATACTCACACCTTTACGGCTAGGGGCGTCACTGCCGCGCCAGAGGCCCCGCCCCCTGGCTACTTAAGCGGCATGCGCCCCTCCATCTTCCTCTTTTTTGCCCTTCACCTCGCTTAAACCTGAACTACCTATTCGCGGGACTTCTCTGCTGCTTCTATCGCTCATTCGAGGTGAGCTCGCTCCCTACACAGAGCGCACAGAGAATTATTTCCTGTGTAATGCTGGACTGGCGTAAGCTGGTCCAGCATTTTTCGACCTAACCTCAAAGTTTCTCTCCTCTCTCTACAGATTGCTTCGCGTCGGTGCTAACTGCGCCATCAAAAAAATAAAAATAATAAGGAGGCAGCCTCGCTAATCCAAGCTAGCGGGCTGGCCAGCTGAAGTAACACGATGGAGGAGACATCTCCACAAAGAAGAAGGAGGATTATGGAGGGACTCGCTCGCATCCTCTTGGACAGAATGGCTCCAGAGAAGGGAAAGCGAAAAGCGAGGCTTCCAAGGAAGAACACCGCGGCGGCGAGTCCCACCTCGCGCGCCTGCCCTAGTGGCTGTGGCTTTTCTCTCGCAGCGACGGACACCCACGAGGCCTGTCCAGTCTGCTTGGGGATGCTTCATGCAAAGACGGCGCTGGACGCGCCTGGCTTTTGTCCAACTGCAGTGTCATGACGGATACGGTGCTACGTCATCGGGTCGACCTTGTCGCCAAAAACATGGGGACCGCGACCACGTCTGCGGACGTAGACACCACGGAGCCTCTCACCCCCACACCGGAGTTGAAGAGTTTGGCCCTACACGACAGCACACGGGTCGAATGGGGCGACACCCTTGACGGGTTGGTACCCATGGAGGACCTGACTGTCGAATTAGACACCCGGGGCTTGTTGAATGATGACGAGTTATCCATCTCGGCCTCTGGCGAATTTTCAATGGACGCAGAGCTGGAGGATCAGGGTGACGGACTCGCCCAGACCTCCCTGCCCGCGTTCCCGGACACGGACTCTACCATCCCTGCTTTGTTTGAACTGTGCCACAGAGCCGCGGACGCACTGCAGGTACCATGGCCCGAACCCCCTCCTCGCCAACAGGTTACGAGGCTAGCGGGAAATTATTTATATTCAAAGCAGCACGTTGCTACGAGGCAGAGGATGCCTGTGTTCCCAGACTTCCTCACGGAGCTGACACGCACCTAAACTCATCCACGAGCCCCTATGCTCCTGCCCCTGTCACAATTTCTCGACGTGGACGGGATGGACGAGGTGGGTTTGGCTAACGTGCCTCAGATCGAGAACACACTAGTGGCTCACCTGGCCCCAAATTCTTCAGGGACAAAACCAACTCTCCCCAGCAAGGCCTGTCGGGCCTTGGCGTCTCTCCTCGAGAAATGCTACAGGGTTCAAGGACTCGCGGCGTGCGCCATGAATGTGGCCGCGCTCATGCAAGCCTACCTGGCAGAAAAGCTGCAGTAGCTTCACGTGACAAAGGACAAGCAGGTGGCTGCCGAATTGCTGGAGGAAGCCCGCAGAACAACTGACTTTGTGCTCCGGATGATGGGGACCGCCGTGGTTGCTTAGGGCAAGGGAATGGCGGAAGTGGTCATTGCGACCCGCCATCTTTGGATGACACTGATGGACTTACCAGAGGGACAAAATGTGCCTTTTCTCCATCACTCGATACAGCCGGAGGGGCTGTTCAGTAAAGCTTTGGCTCGGATTGAGACGAAACTGGACCAAAGACGCAAACAGGCAGAGGCTCTCCTGGTTGGCATTCCCCGTAGAAGCTTCGCCCCCCCCAAGAGAAAATGCGGGGGGAAAACCTGCACAGTCCAGGCGCCATTCGACGACGCGTGCCCCACGGCAGAAGCGGCCAGCGTACGAGGAAGAGCCCAAGCAGAGACCCTCCTCGGACCTTCCTCGTACCGAGCACGTTTGGAGAAGGAACAGGTTCGTCCCTCGCCAAATGTCAAAACACAGGGCCTCTTCGGCAAATCGCGGCGACAGACAGAAACGGGCCTGATGAACCAAGCTCACATTTTCATTTTACGCGGTCACCCGCCCATGCGGTAATGGGGATGATCCGTATGAACCCAGACTTTGTTTGTAACATAGTACAAAAAGCTGGTTTATTGTCAGCATGCACGAATCATGCCTTATCTGCTGTGAATGACCTAAAATCATGTACGTCATATCACGAAAGCACAAATAAAATCACGAAACAGCAGCTCCCTGTTTTATTGACTCAAAAAAAAAAACACAACAATAACAACAAACCTAGCAAAGCAGGTCTCTCTGATCCACATGCCGTCATAAAGGGAAGGGGTTTTTCTCTCCCCCTCCCTCACGGCCCACGGGGTATTAGAGTATTCAATAAGCCCCGGCAGACTGCTTCTGTTTCATCTGCAGTAAGCAGACACAGTGGCGTCTGTAAACACCCTCCTGACCCCTTACAGAGGCAGGTGAGGAGGGTCATGTGTTTAGGCTCTCGCCCCATTGTGGAAGGCGAGACAACCAATACACCAAGCAGACGGACACGTGACGTGCCCACAGCTCAAGGAGCCGAGTCAACAACGTCACTCGACGGGGGGCGGCTTCAGATACCCTCACACAGCCTGAATCTTCACACCTTCACGGAGGCTGTGTTCAGATGGCTGTGGACAAAAACAAGCTTGAATGTAGTCAGATTCCTCTTCCGGTTGTTCAAAGGGAACTGCACTCTTTATCACCAAAGCTGAAAGTAGCCCCCCACGCTCTCGTGTGGTGGATACTCCTTTGTTATTAATAAGGAAAACACAGGGTTCAGGCAGTAGTCTGGCAGCACGTGACCTCCCTCTACGTGCTGACACAGAGCTGCCTTTAAAATTGACCTCACCGACTGTGCCTGGCACCAGAGTTTCACGGAAGCCAGGGGCCAATGGTTTAGGCCACTCTACAAAAAGGACTGGAGTAAGGAGATCTGCTCGCCTACATGGCCTAAGGCTCCATAACTTGGAGGAAGATATTAATATTTATCCCTCAACCCTGTCTAAAGGAGATGACAGGTTGTACTCGTCCTCAATCATCCTTGAGCAAGACAACTCGGAAACAGGCTGCCTCCTCCCAAACCTGTTGGACCCCCAAGGGCTGTTGGCCTCTGGGTCACCAGAGGAGGCGCTGCGGCCACCCTGGCCAAAAACTACCAAAAGTCCCAGTTTGTTAGCTGAAAGAAAAAGACTGATGGCAGCAGGCCTGCCGAGAAATGTGGTATTAACCATACAAAATGCTTGTGCAGGGTCAACACAATCTTTATATGCTCAAAAATGGCGTATCTTCGAGGCCTGGTGCTCAGAAAGAAATATTACTTCTTATGCATGCAATCTGGTCCAACTTCTGACTTTCCTCCAGGATTTCCTGGAGAAAGGTCGTTCTCATTCAACAATTAAAGTCTTCCTTTCAGCTATTTCTGCCTGTCATGAAGGCTGGGGAGAGAAGACGCCTAGAGCACACCCGATCATAATAAGATTTATGAAGGGTGTTCTTCTGTCTAAACCACCCAACAGGATTCTGACTCCTGGTTGGGACCTGGGTTTGGTCTTGGGGGCTCTATTCGACCCACCATTCGAGCCATTGAGTGAGATTTCGATAGATTTGCTATCTTATAAAACGGCCTTACTCCTGGCGTTCTGCTCTGCGAAACGCATGGGTGACCTCCACGCATTATCTGTACATCCAATGTGTACCAGATTCGCCCCGGACGGGTCAAAGGTCACGCTGAGGCCTAATCCCGCATACACTCCCAAGGTCTGGACCCTAAATTATAGGAGTCTAGACTTTGATCTCTCCTCCTTTCCACCTGTCTCTGTCCTGAATCAGGATCAGGAGAGGCTATCGGCTCTCTGTCCAGTAAGGGTTTTACGCACTTACATACAAAGAACAGCCGAATGTAGGAAAACAAATCAACTGTTCATCTGCTTTGCAGCTTCGGCTACCGGGAGAGCCCTATCAAAACAACGCCTCTCACACTGGGTGACTGAGACCATTAAGAGGGCCTACAGTAGCAAAGGTCAACAGGCACCCTCTGGATTTCATGCTCACTCCACTAGGGGCCTGGCTACTTCCTGGTCATTGTTCAGAGGTGTACCAGTCACAGACATCTGCGCTACTGCGAATTGGACCTCATTAAATACTTTTGCAAATCATTACAGTTTGGATGTTACTGCTAGTGACGTCACTCAGGCTGTCCTTTCTAATACACATTAGAAAGCAGCCTTGGGATGCCTGTTGGTCATGGGAAGACGTTCACTCTAGCAGGCATTTCACTGAGCATTTCAAGGGCGTGAATGGATTACGTTCCCATAGCAAGTATGTTGCACCGAGAGAACATGACTGAAAGGGAACTGAAAGTTATGCACCATAACTCATGTTCCCTGAAGGAAGGGAACGAGGTGCAACATAACTGGCCCTTTTCAATGCTGAAAGCTCGGTGAAGTGCAATCTTCAGAGGAAGATGGAAGGGCGCACGCCGCTTAAGTAGCCAGGGGCGGGGCCTCTGGCGTGGCAGTGACGCCCCTAGCCGTAAAGGCGTGAGTGTATTCCTTCAGGTAATCGCGCGGGAGCGCAATTCCCATAGCAAGTATGTTGCACCTCATTCCCTTCCTTCAGGGAACATGAGTTATGGTGCATAACTTTCAGGTTGTGTTACAGGTTATTGCACAGGTAGTGACGTTGAGATTGAATTATGATGGTAAGGTAGTTCCCTTATGAGTCAGTGCACTCGGTGCAACACATCGACTATGGGAATTGCGCCGCCGCGCGGTTCACCTGAAGTAATACATTGACGCCTTGAAAAAGGCAGGTGGGCGTCAGCGTCATCAAATAGGCCCCGCCCTATTTGTATAAAAGAGGCTGACGCCCAGCCTTCATTCTCTTTTTGCCCTTCACCTCGCTTACACCTGAACTTCGTGAACACCTGAACCAATGTTCCCTCTAAGCTGCGCACGTGAGCAATTGCGCACTGCCCGGACATTCTCTGCGCACAATAAAATCTTTGCGCGCATCCAAATTAACTCGTCAGCCCGCCGGTCCACCTCAACTTAAAATGATTGATGGACTGCGATTACATCCAATCACATTGAAGCTCACATTGTTTTGACCAATCACAAACCGGAAGGCGGATCTTACAAGCAAGCATGTTTGTATGCAGCTTCACAGTCAGATCATGCAGAAGTCACGGAGTTTGTCACACCGGGACAGGTACGTGGGTCAATTAGTGTTAAAACTTCAGATTTTAAATCTCGTTGTTAGGTCAAGTAAAATCAGAGGTATGATAAATAATCCACACCACGTCTTTTATCTGAATAAAGTCAAATATCAACCGCGTTGCAGCGAGAAGTTGCACACTCGCACACACACACAGCTCACACACACCGCTGAACACATACGGTAAACAATCCCCGTCCTTTCTGAAGGAGGAAGTTATTTGTCAAGCACCAAATCTGTAGGAAAAATAAGAAAAAGATGCAGAAGCTGAACGGAGGTCAGTGCACGATAAAGTCACGTGATAAAGTCAGTGAGAGCGGGGTGATGAAGAGGAAGATCGTTAGAAGAGGAAGAGCAGAACCAGGCCAGGTGTGCAGAGGAGCAGGTCCAGAACCAAGCATCAGTTTCTGAGCTCTGCAGATGTTGACCCAGGGACCAAGGAGGAAAATACACTTTTTAAAAACTTACAGTAAAATAAATATTTTGTCAATAAAAAAAATACAGTAATGTGGAGATTTTAAACAAAACCCCTACAAGCATTAAAATAAAAATCATCTAAATTAGATACTGTATATTTATTTGAGGCTGACAGTTTAATTAATAAGGTTGATTTTCCCTCTGAGGAACATGAATAAATAAAGTTAAAGGGTTAAAATGTCTAATTCAAATACAATAATAAAGTCTGTAGTTAAATAAAACTGGTTTTTGAGCTACATGCATTCAGCTGGGAGTTGCAAAATCACTTATATTAAAAGCAAACTCATGGAAGTTGCTGCTGTAATCTGATTTAACAAGCCATGTAACTTTCTATGATCCCAGATTTATAACAGGTGTGTGGATAGTGCGCACATCCAGATGTTGCTCATAGTGGTCCTTAGTGTGCTCAGAGAGCTTGTGTGTATGCCCAGACACATGAAAAATTAGAGTGAACATTGACCTGAACTCTCTGTGACTGCATCGCTCGACTGGAGGTGAGCTCGCTCCCTGCCCTAGGCGCAACAGAGAAATTTCCTACGTACTGCTGGGTTAGTGAAAGCTAGCCCAGTGCCTTTACCTCAAGGTTTTTTCTTCTCTCGTCGCAGCTTCGCTCGACGGCGCTAACTGCGTCACACGCTACCTAGCTAACGGAGTTAGCAGGCTAGCTGACGAGAGCGACTCGACGAGAGGACGTCTCCAGACCATGTTAGTAACAGCTAACAAGCTCAACTCTTCTCAGCCATGACTCCAGAGAAGGGAAAGCGAAAATCCAAAAAGTCAAAGAAGACCAGCAGGCCAGCGAGCCCCAGCTCCTGGGCCTGCCCCAGCAGTAGCAGCTACTCCCTTTCGGCGACGGACACCCACGAGGCCTGTCCGGTCTGCCTGGGGATGTTGCACGCTAAGACAGCGCTGTAATCCCCCTAGTCCTGCCCTCACTGCAGCCAGATGCTTGAGGCCGTGAGGAAGCATCACATGGACATTGTGGTCAAGGCCATGGGTGCCCCCACGGCAGCGGGGGACCCAGACCTCACAGAGGCGCTCACTCCCACCCCGGAGCTCGAGGCCATCGAACTGGAGGACAGCGGCCACGCTGACTGGGGGGACAGCATGGACATGGCGGCCCCCGTCGGGGACTCCACCACTAAGTTTGATACGAGAAGCCTGTTATGCATAGACGAGCTCTCGCTAACAGCCTTGGGTGAAATTTCGGATGACGCAGCTGAAAACGAGGACGAGGGAGAAGACAAGGACTTCTCCCAGAACCGGATGACAGCTCACCCAGAGACTGATGTCTCCATCCCCGCTCTGTTCGACCTGTGTCGCAGAGCGGCGGACACGCTACGGATCAGCTGGCCAGAACCCCCACCTTGACAACAGGTAACGAGGTTGGCAGGGAATTATTTCTTCACGAAGCAGTAGTCAGCCACGAGGCACGCGATCTCTAACACTAAAACACTAAATGTTTTAGTGCTTTAGTGTTTAAATGGTTACTGTTGCACCGAGGGACTGAGAGAAATGCAATTTCAATCCTGTGTATGTCCTGTACATATTGCAGTTTTGACAATAAAGTTGACTTTGACTTTGACTTTTGACTTTTTGACTTTGATCTCGATTTTTCCGGATTTCCTGACTGAGCTCACTAGTGCATTAACAGAGTACCCGAGTTATCGACAGATCGAGTGCTTTTACTTCTATCGAGGCTTTTTTGTCCACCTCGAGTACCCATAGTGACATCATCACATCGCACTGACGTCATTACGTCACATTTCACATGATCCAAACCGAGCGCGGCCGGGGTAGCTTTTAGCTTTTAATAGACGCTACAAAATGGATTCCTTTGTACGCACGGATGTTAATGGAGCAGGCCCAGTCTTGTCAAAAAGGTAAAACAGTTTATAATTTTATAAATTGCGCTACTCATTGAATTAACTTCCTGTTGATTTTCTTTTCTCTGACCACCGTAGTAGATTGTAACAGCAGGGGGCAGGCAGTGTTGCATTGCAGGTCACATATATAACACGGCCGAAACGGCATCCTCTCTCTCGTTTCACAAACAAAAAGCAACAAATATTCATCTCTCTAGACCTATTAAAAACCTATAAACACATTAATCTCTAAAAGTAAACCTAAACTGCACAGCACTGCAGGCGGTGGTGCGGTGTGGCTGTGGCCCCATTTGTTTTTTAAGTTTCGGTTTCAGGGCCTTACTTTCACTTTTAATATTAATAATAATAACTAAAAGTTTTGTTTTTCCTGTGACTTATCTGCAGTATGATAAATGATGGGAGCATAATAAATGCTCCCAATGTTTTGTTGGTCTTTTTTTTTGGTAAATAATGAAGTTTTTATGCATTTTTATATATTTATTTATTTTGCATCTATGACATCATCGACTACTCGAGCACTAATCGAGCTTATTTATGTTAATGTCGAGTTTAAAAATTATGTACTCATTCAACCCCTAGAGCTCACTCGCACCTGGGCTGAACCCAAGGCTCCCATGCTTCTGCCTCTCTCCCAGTTCCTCGACGTCGCCAGCATGGAGGCAACAGAAATTGCCACCGTCCCGCAGATGGAGGACACGCTGGCGGCCCACTTAGCCTCCAGAACATCTGGCTCCAAGTCAACTCTGCCCAGCAAGGCCTGCCGCACCTCTGCCTCCCAGTTCGACAAATGTTACAGAGCTCAGGGCCTCGCGGTCCGCGCCATGAACGCTTCAGCCATGATGCAGGGCTACTTGGCAGAAAAGCTGGAGGAGCTCCAGCAGATCACAAACAAAAAGAATGTGGCAGAGGTCATGGAGGAAGCCCACAAGGCAACAGACTTTGTCCTCTGGATGATGGGGACCGCGGCCATCGCTCAGGGGAGATGCATGGCTGAAGTGGTCATCGCTAAGCGCCATTTGTGGCTGACCTTGACGGACCTGCTGGAGGGCCAGCGGTACCCGTTCCTCCGCCACCCAATCAAGCCGACGGGGCTCTTCGGAAGGACTCTGGCTCATATTAACAATTATTCATGAAAATACAATGAAAACAAAATAAGCAGATACTTTTTTCTTAATTTGTATTTATTTTTTATGCACAAAAATAATAAATAATTATATATATAATTAATTTGCTTGATAAAAATAAAACAGCAATAAAAATATCCAAATACATTTTAGTGTTAAAAAGTTCAAAGTTTACAAGAAGAAATACATAAAATTAAATAACTTAACCTAAAGATTTACTCAGAACCCTTTCAGGGAAAAAGTCATAATAATCACACTATACTGCTTTTAACTCTGTCAAAGATCTGGTGAACTTTTGCAGCAGGAACACAACCTTCCCTGATGATGGTAATGGTCCCTGTGAAAAGAAATACAAATGTTAACTTTAACGGGCAAAACAGACATGAAATAAAAATATTGAAGGAAAAAAAAACTTGTCCGACTTTTAAAGAGACTTTTAAAGTTTTACCTTCATCTACCCTCAGGCAGTTGACCACAGTTGAAGCAACACTTTCATTTGAGTCTCCATCACACAAAACTCCTTGGATCTTGTGGCCCAGACGGCTGTAATAAAACACAATTTATAGACAGTTTACACTTTGAGTTGCAAACGACAAAACAAAAGTTGTACTTTTTCTGTGTGTACAATTGAACAACAGACTCTTACTTGATGACCATGCTGTGGTGGGTACTGTCTGATTCTCCACTGGGATTGGCCGATGTGATCGCAAGAGGTCCTGTGATGTCACATAAGTGACAAGTCACTGTGTGGTCAGGGACACGGATCATGATGCTGTCTCTGGTACCAACACGGTCAATCGCTGGTCCAACACCTGCACAAGACAGGAATAAAAATGGAGGTGAATACTGTGAGGACCTTTGTTACTAGTTCTTTACACTTCTTGTAGATTACTCCTTATTTTAGGTGGCAAGTTTTGGAAGTTCAACAAGAGCCTTGGTAGAACCCTTACCAAGTTGGAAGAGCCAGTCTCCTTTGCTGACGATGCAGCTGATGCCTCCTGGATACACGTTCCTCATAAACTCCCACAGCAGAGGGCTGAAAGGAGGCTTGGCTGCTACCAGCTGTTCCACACTGGAAATGCAAATGCATATAGGCTTCTCTGCTGGTCTGTCCTGGAGATGAACAAATTTAAGAAAACAATGACTGTTACATCAAATAAAGAGGAATTTACATATACATTTGACTGAAACCATATTTTTATTTCTTACTTTAATGTTGTAGATTTTCTCTATTGCCTGGGGATTATTGCAGGAAGCAGCCAATGCATAAACAGTATCTGTGGGAATACCACATACTCCCCCCTCTTTGAGTTGTCCAGCAATCTTGTGGAGACCACTGGTGAGACGGGAGCTGGCCACTGGACAGGGTGGCTCTTCAGATGTTTCCTGCTTAACATTTTCCTAAAATTGGTCAAAAAATTAGACGAAAAAATACCAAAAATTATTAGTTTGAATTGAAAAGAAAACAACTTTAATGTTTTTATTTGTTACCTTTATGACTGGGGGGTCCATTGGTAGCATTTTCTGTGAGAAGATGAAGTTCAGCAGTGAAGCCAAAGTGCCATATATACAAGTGATGGAAACCAGAGCAAGCATGGCCACTGCAAAAGATGGACAAATAATGTTTTGCATTTTCTGTTTAATGGACACATATTTGTAGACTTAACAAAACAATTTGTCATTTGGTATATTTGACTTACTTTCAAGTTGGTAAGGCAACCTCTGCAAAGTGGAGAGAAGGAAGCAGACCAGAACAACTTCCATGATTGTTGTTAAAAACAGCAGAACCAGGTTCCTGTAAGCAGCTGAAAAAAAAATACAAAAAAAAAATTAAAACTATCCAAAACACAGTCTTCTATATCCAAAACATAAGTCTGAACTTACCAATCAACATAAGAAAAGCATTAATGACCAGAAAAGCACTGGCCCCTGCTGTAAAACCATAATTTGCCTCAGTAGGGAACTGAATCTGAATACCTAGAATACATAATATAAACTGCAATAAGAACATTTGGTAAATAAGAGAAAAACATATTAGTACATTAATTTCTTCTTGCATACTGTACCTGCAAACTGAAACCATGTCCAAGTGGCCCATACCACCATATAGAAGGAGGATATAACTGATCTGAATCTGCCACATCCTGTAACTTGGAGTCTGCTGATGTAGACCTGGACAATGGCTCCAGCGATCAGGACCCAGGGGACAGTCAGTTGAAAGAAAGAAGGATTCTCACTTGACGCATGTGAATGAAGAGCTGAAAGAGCCGCAATCCCATTTAAGAGGTAAAAAAGGGCATCTTCAATCTGGTCAGTTTGGGGCAGTGCTTCTTTTTCAGACCTTCTACACTTCAGTGCATTTTTCAGGTGCTTAGAGGAAACTGGCTGAGGTCCTACAGGTATAAGGACCTTTTCTGCAATGGAGCTTATGAGACGTGAGAAGGTGCAGTACACAGAGACCGCAGTGAAGAGAGAACAGGCTACACCAAAGAAGATGTAGTAACCCTGCAGGGGGATCTGAGGGATTGTTGAGACCGTGAGCAAGACGAACAGCAAGTTGTGGATCACTTCCAGGACGTCCATGTTCAGGCTTCCCACACAGAGAGCCAGGCCTGCCACCACAAAGAACCAGTCTCCCACCATTTCTTTCCTTCCAGAGACAACTTCACTGTGCTCCACTAATAGAACAGATGCCACAAACTCATCCCAAGCCTTGATCAGCCAATATGTGGCATGAAATCCAAACTTTGTAGTGTGGTAGCAATCTTGGCGCAAATGGGCATAGTAGCTGGACATGAACTGGGCAACTGAGATGATTGAAACCCACGTAACTCCTAATCCAAACGATTTCATGTACCCAAAGCTGTAGAAAGCAAAGATGAAGGGAGCAATGGAGTCACAGAAGAAACCTAAGGCCATGGGCTCTGCATATTTTGTGTTCTTCTTCTTCTCTTGGCCAGCGCTCTGGGTTTTTGTTGAGTTGGGAGTCCCGAGCAGGAGAACATTAAACAAGGGCGTCCCAAAGCCTTTGAGGACATAACGCTGAGTCAGACCTTTGATGAGCAGAACAGCTGAGCCATAGATGGCAAAGAGCAAAATGAGCAACTCGAAAACCCCTGAGACCACCAGGGCCCAGGAGCCTGCTACTAGAGCTGCTGCTTCAAAAATTAATGTTGCAGTGATGGCTCCAAAAACAAAAGGCATGATGTAGTTGACTGTGGCAGAGCAAAACGCAAGAAGAAATGACAGGAGGATGTAAGGGACCAGGCCAGCAATTGCTGACTCATCTATGGACAGGCATAACTGACACTGAGATGACTCATTGACAGACATGTTACCAATCATGGTAGTGATTGAATCATTTCCTGTATGTCCTGACACTGATGTTGTTGTTTGATGGTTAAATAAAGCACCAAAGTAGTTTCTGGTAGCATCGTAACTACCCCAAAGAGCAGCGTAACCAATGAAGGCAGTGCCACTCAGGTGATCGTATTTACGAAAAAAAAGCAGTCCTGCCACCAGTTGACATATTCCACCGATCAGGATGAGATGAACACCTGTAAGAAGCATTAAAAACAAGTGTAAGACATTTTTTATAAATCTTTACAGATATACGTCTTGATCATTGATGTCATATTTTACCTGCCAGTATGTTTTCCACTCCAGCTGGTTGATTGCCAGTAAGAGCTTTGTTGAAGTTCTGTAGAAGAACATAATTGATCCCATTTGATAACAAGCCCAACACTCCAGGTTCTCCATAGAAACTGGCAGGAAACCCATCTGAAACTGCCATGATGCTCTTGTAGTCAAATCACAGTCCTGATGAAAGTCCTTGTAGAGAAAATACAAATTGTTTGCAGATTTTCTCTGTTGGGTTAAAATGTCACATTAAACTTAAAAAATATATATATCTCAACCTATTTTTTTACCAAGCCATTCATAAACGCCAAAAACATCAATTAGTCAAAAATGTAACAAATTAACAGCGGATCATTGAGATACAAGAATTGACACTGAAGTGTAAAGTATGAATTGTGATTTGATTGAACATTTTGACATGCTACAAATGTAGGAAAGTGTGCAGTTCTAGAAAAGTTATTAATAGTAAACACATTATTTAAGATGAAGAATTTCTATTTATTTCTGTATAAAGTCTAAAACCCCAATAGTTCTACCATTCTAAGAAATGTTATCTTTTCATGAGAGAAAATGAGACTATTACAGAGGAAAATACAACTAATATACTGATTGAACTGTCTTTAAGTAGTCAGTTGACTAGTTTACATTTGCCTTTTAAGCTACCATGAAAATATACAAAATATTTTAATTTAAACTATTAACAATGTTTTTCTGAGCATTTAAAAATGCTAACCTGAAAAAGAACTTTCCTATAAGTCTCATACATTTTTTTGTTCCTTTAACACCAATAATTACAGAGTATGTATGAACCTTTATGTTTAATTTTCACTCATAAAATATCTGACTCAAATGTAAAAAGTATTTTTAACCTGTTTTAAACAACAACATAAAAAAAAGTCTTACTTGTTCAAGTTGCTCAAAAGATGAAGCGTTGATTTGCTTCAAAGGAAGGATACTGGTTTTCCATGAAGAAAAGTCTTGGTTATATAGAGAAGAGGACGTTATTTAAAAACTGAACTAACCAGCATCACTGCACATATTACATCACTGTGATGTTTTTTTATGATGAATAACATGGACATTTCAAACATGTGTTTCTTAACACTTCCTTCATTGTTCATGACAGGCCAGGTAACATCACCTGTGCTATTTATAGTCACCCTCTGGATCTCAAAGCAGCATCATTCAGAAACTCCATTGAGTAACAACAGAGAGAATAGAATAGAATACAATATACTTTATTGTCCACTAGTGGAAATTTGTCATGGACTCAGGGGTGTATAGCATAGTAACAGCTGCCCAAACCGTCATTATATACACGATTAATACAAATACAATTCATATAAACAGTTAAAAATGAAGACTACAAACACAACAGTAAAAAATAAAAAATAAAAATAAATAAATGTAAAAAAACAGAGGACACCAATATTCTAGCACACCT
>JBBPBX010000519.1:52726-68517 GCA_038048925.1 Garcialebias charrua
CGAGATGGCTGACAAAAACACTTTAATGGTGGAAAATGAGCAGCCTTTTTCCAGTAGGTCCTGCAGAAAGGTAAGAAGCTGGACCTGGTCGCAAGAATATGAGATAATATTCCTCTCCAGACACCAGGCCTCAAAAACACGCCATTTGCGAGCGTAGAGAGTCTGAGTTGACATAGCTCTCTTTCCCTGTACAGTATTGTGTTTATAACGTTGCTGGGGAGGCCAGAGGCCATCAGTTTATTCCTTTCAGACTGAAAGTTGCCACCGTTCTGGACGTGGGTGGAGAAGCCGCCCGTGTGCTTGGGTCGGTAGGTCCCAGCGGGGGAACCGCTGTCATGGCGTCCCTGACAACATTGAGCTCATTTCTGAGGAACCCGGTTTCCGTGGCCACCTGGGAGCTAATGATAACAAGGAGGGGGCTCCCCTGCGTGTGCGTTCCCACGCCACCTGAATTGGAGGGGCGGTGGGAGACGCACAACGCAGCACCCCTGGTGGCAGGCCGTGGGCTAGGACGTCCACGTATGCTTCTTCTAGTGAGAAGCAGAGGTCGTAGAGCGTGCTGGTTTGCAGGTGAACGGATCGGTGGATGGCAGGCTACGCCGTGGCCTGATCTAGTTCACGAGTTGTGGGTCCAGTCCCTATTCTGAGGCTAGAAGAGGCCCTCCTGAGGGGGCGTCTGCCCCGTGGCTTAGCTCGCACGGGATGTGTGCCGTCCTCTGCGAAAATAATCTCGGGGCATACCATGTGAGCAGCTTTTGTTTCACTGACAGGTGAACCGTCCTCAATTCCAGGAAGTTGATGTGAAATCTCACTCCCTGTTGTCCCCGGAGGTCTTGGGCATTCTGGTCTCTGCAGATCACCCCCTATCCCCCCTTTGATGCATCCGTGGTAATTAACACGTGGGACAATACTCGTTCCAGTGGGGTGCCTCTCGTGGACACTGGAGGTTCCCTCCAGTGCTCCGGGGCCGTTGGACACTCTGATCTGATCAGAATCCCCCCTGTCCGCCTGAGGGTGGCAGGGCGTGTTTATTTGTTTGGCCGTATCTGCAGAACACTAATTTTTAATAGCGCCTGGGACGTGTAGGACATGGCTGTTGCTAAGAGGTTCAAGAGGTGTCGGCAGAGCATGAGGGTCAGTTTCTGACCTAGTTGAAAGCTTGCCGGACAAAGGCGTATTGAAGAAATATGCTCCTCTGTAAGCCATGCCCTGGACAAAAGGGTGTTGACCTGTACACCCAGAAATACGGTAATCTGTGGTGTAGTCAGATCGCTTTTCTGCAGTTTCATTATGAAGCTGAGTCTGTAGGTGAGAAATCCTCACGCGGGAGTGCAGCTGGGCCTGTGCTTTGCACCCGGCCGCGTCTGTCAGATCCACTGTGCACGTGTGATCTGCTGTTCTTACAGACCAGAGGTCCTGTTTCAGTGTGAGCGCTTTGAGCTTTAAAAATTTTATTTTTATTTTTCTGTTCAGTGTCCTGAGATCGGGGTCCAGTCTCTGGGTCTAACCTCTCTTGGGCACGAGGAAGTATTTGCCGAGGCGGCCCGAGTGCAGTTTTTGCTTTGAAATGACAATTAATGATACTTTCTGTGGCATTATTGACATCTCCCCTCTCAGGACGTGTGCACGGTCTGGGCTTACAGGCGACCGCAGCACCTCCGTGAACTAGGGCAGTCTGTTGTGGAACTACAGTCAGGGGCCGTGACGGGCTGTCGTCATGACCTATGCGTTTTGCAAACACGCCCTTCATGCCCACGTGTGCGCCGTGAGCCTGGAAGGCATCTGTATTGCAGGCTGCCTGTGCTTTGTAGGGACAGCATGGGGATAATTTGACCCCCCTCGCTCGGCCCTGTGCGAGCTGACCTGCCCGCCAGCGGACGCTGCTAGGTCTGTCTGCTCCAGACAGTCTTGTGGCGTCCTGTTCCAGTTCATTGTTTTTACCTGGAACCCTGTGCTTCACGAGGGAGGAGAGGTAATTGCCCTCTCCCTTCATTGTGACTGTCTTTACAAAAAGTTGCTGTGTTGTTGTTTTTTTGTTAGTTTTTTTGAGTCAAGAACCAGGTCAGACTGTGCTTTGGTACTTTTATTTTTGTGTTTTGAGGTACAAAAGTTTGCCTTTATTTCACACACAGCAGAACAATTATGTTTTGTGCATACATGAATGTCACCAGCTTTTTGTAGTTTTTTTACAAATAAAGTCTGGGTTTAAATCACCAGGTTCCCGTACCACTTGGGCGGACAAACCAACAAAACTGCAGAACGGACCCGTTTCATCAGGCCCGCTTCTGTCTCCCATCGCGGTTCGTTGAGGAGGTTCTCGGTGGTACCGCTTGGCGAGGAACAAATCTGTTCCTGCTCCAGGAGTGTCCAGCCTGAGACTGAGCTGTCGCTACTTCCCGTCGTACACTGGCCTTTTCTGCGGAGGACGGCGTGTGGCTAAGCGGTGTTGAGGTTGCACGGGTCTGCTCCCTTTGGTGTCCCTGGGGAGTGTAAACGCCTTTCTCAGCATCCCCTCATGGAGAGCTTCGGCTTGCTTTTGCCTCTACTCCAGCCTGCTCTTGATACGCTCCAGCCCCCCCACCCCCCCACCGAAGAGTCCCGTCGGCTCGCTCGGGTGGTGCAAAAAGGGGAACTGCTGTCCCTCCGGCAGGTCCGTCAAAGTCATCCATAGGTGACACTGGGCGATAACCACTTCAGCCATGTATCTCCCCTACGCAATGGTTGCTGTCCCCCCATCATGCAGAGCACAAAGTCAGTGGCCCTGCGGGCTTCCTCCAGCACCTCTGTTGCGGTTTGTTGTTACCTGGAGCTCCTTTAGCTTCTCTGCCAGGTACGCCTGCATCATGGCCGAGGCATTCATCGCGCGTGCTACGAGGCCCTGAGCTTGGTAGCATTTTTTGAGCTGGGTAGCTGAAACGCGGCAGGCTTTGCTGGGCAAAGTCAGTTTTGTACCCGACGTTCTGGGGGCCAGGTGAGACGCCAGCGTGTCCTCTATCTGCGGAACGTTGGTGATTCCTGCCGCCTCCATTCCAGCGACGTCGAGGAACTGGGAGAGCGGCAGTAGCATGGGAGCCCTGGGTTCAGCCCAGGTGCGAGTGAGCTCTGTGAGGAAATCTGGGAAGATGGACATCCTGTGCCTCGTAGCCGACTGATGTTTGGCGTAGAAATAAATCCCCGCCAACCTCGTGACCCGCTGGCGAGGTGGGGGTTCTGGCCATGCGATCTGTAGCGCATCCGCCGCTCTGCGACACAAGTTGAACAAGGCGGGGATGGAGGCGTCTGTCTTTGGCAGGACCGGTGCCGGGTTCTGGGAGAAAGCTCCTTCCTCACCTTCATACTCGTTGTCAGCTTCCTCATCAGAAATTTCGCCTGAGGCTGTTAGCGAGATCTCATCTGCGTTCATCATGCCTCGAGTGTCGAATTCAGCTGTCAAGTCCCCGACGGGTGCCGCCATGTCCAAACTGTCCCCCCATTCGACCTGTCCACTGTCCTCCAGATCCATACTCTCGAGCTCCGGTGTGGGAGTGAGCGCCTCCGTGAGGTCCGGGTCTCGTGGCGTCGCGGTTGCGCCCATGGCCTTGGCCACGGCGTCCACGCGTTGTTTCCTCATAGCCTCCAGCATCTGTCTGCAGTGTGGACAGGAGTCTGGGGATTCCAGCGTTATTTTTGCGTGCAACATCCCCAGGCAGACAGGACAGGCCTCGTTGGTGTCCGTCGCCGAGAGGGAGTAGCCACTGGGGCAGGTGCGTGAGCTGGGGCTCGCCGGCCTGCTGGTCTTTTTCGGAATTTTGGGTTTCCGCTTTCCCTTCTCGGGGGCCATGGCCGAGAAGAGTCAAGTTAGTTGCTTTAAATCATTGTCCGAAGACGTCTCCTCCATCACGTCGCTTTCGTTGGCTAACCTACTGTTTGTTAGCAGGGTAGCGTGTGACGCAGTTAGCGCCGTCGAGCGAAGCAGCTGCGAAGAGAGAAGAAAAACTTTGAGGTTAAATAAAAGAGTGCTGGACCAGCTTTCGCCAGCCCAGCAATACGCAGGAAATTTCTTTGTACGCTCAGCATAGGGAGCGAGCTCACCTCTGGTCGAGCGAAGTAGTTACAGAGAAGTCCCACGAAGTTCAGGTTTAAGCGAGGTGAAGGGCAAAAAGAGACTGATTAGATGGGCGCAGTCATCTTTATGCCCAGGGTCGGGGCCTCTGTTGTGACGCTGACGCCCACTGCCGTAAAGGTGTTATTGTATTCCTTCAGGTAATCGCGCGGGGGCACAATTCCCATAGCTATCGTGTTGAACCGAGTGAACCTGACTGATAAGGGATCTTAAGTAAACCAAAACTGGAAGCAGTGTATCCTGATGCATTCCCAATAAGCCAGGTAGAAAAATCTAATACACCTAGTCTGTATGGTTGACCAACAACTCACAAACAAGGTGTACCTTTAAGACCAATTGTTAGCATGATTAACTCTGTCACTTACAATGTTTCCAAATATCTGGCATCTGTACTAATCCCTTTAGTCTGTAGCTCAGAACACCACATACAGAACACCAAGGGCTTTGTGGGTAAGGTGAGCAATGTCATCATGGGGAATGATGAAACAATGGTCTCTTTTGATGTCACATCACTCTTTACGTGCGTTCCTGTTGATAAGGCAGTAGAGGTGGTCTGTTTAATGTTAAATCAGACACCACTATGAGCAGCAGCACCATGCTTTCCATAGAGCAACTATGTGAACTCTTGAAACTGTGCCTGCAGTCAACCTACTTCACGGAGAGCAATATTATAGGCAGCAACGAGTGTGTGCTATGGGGTCTCCAGTTTATCCTATTGTTGCCATCCTGTACATGGAGGAGGTAGAAAAGAGAGCATTGATGTCCCCTGATGCATGCTAAATAATCCAGGCAGAAAAATCTAAAAAAGCTAAGTCTGGTCCTCTGGACTAGTGTTTTTCAACCTTTTTTGAGCCAAGGCACAGTGTTTTCATTGAAAAAAATCCCGAGGCACACCACCAACCTAAATTGTAAACATAGATACACTCTATCCGCCTATATTAAATATATAGTCATTCTTATCAAAGTGTCTTGAATAGGAATGAAATAAACACAAAAATGTATTTTTATCATATTTTATATTTCTTGTTTCAAATTGCACTTAACATGTCTTCAAAAATACACCAGAACAGTACCACAACAATGTGGTCTTAAATTTAAAGAGGTTGTAGAGGGGGGGGGGCTTTTTTGATAATTTCCAAGGCACACCTGACGATCACTCGCGGCACGGTTGAAAAACACTGCTCTGAAGATTCAAAAAACAAAACAACACAAAGCAAAAAAATAAAAGAAAAAAATGTAGAAACGTTTAGTCTTTCGTCCGAAAGCCTTGATGTCCTTTTCAGGGACACCACCAAGTCATTGGTTCAGGTATCTTGATGACACCTGGGTTAAAATTCAATCTCAGGAAGTCCAACATTTAATTGATCACATCAACTCTGTGGATAAATATATCAAGTTCACATGAGAAGATGTAAAATATGGCAGGCTGGCTTTCTTGGACTGTGAGGTCTCAGTTTCTGATGGAGGACATTTGCAAACTGAGGTGTACCACAAACCCACTCACACAGACCAGTATTTACAGTTTGACTCCCATCACCCTCTGGAGCACAAGTTAGGAGTCATCAGGACTCTGTACCACAGAGCAGACAGCATCCCCACTAACTCAGGAGCAAGACAGATGGAGAAATCACAAACAAGACAGGCTCTAGAGAAATGTGGATATCCTAGCCAGCCATCAGGTGAAAAGGAGGAACCCAAACCCAGACCAGTGGTTGTTTCGTATGTTGTGGGAGTTTCAGAAAAACTGAGACGTTTATTTCTAAACATACTGTCCCAGTGGATTTTAAACCCAAAATACATTACGGCAAAGACTGGTTAATCCCAAAGATCTAGTCCCCCGACACAAACAGAGTAATATTGTGTATGCTGTTCAGTGTCAGGAGGGCTGTGATCAGTCTTACATTGGGAAAACTAAACAACCACTGGCCAAAAGGATGGCCTAGCACAGAAGATCAACATCATCAGGCCAGGACTCTGCGGTCTACACTCATCTCCAGGCCAGAGTTCACTCTTTCAGGGATGAAGATGTTCACATCTTTGATAGAGAGTAACAATGGTTTGAGAGAGGAGTAAAGGAGGCCATCTTTGTTAAAAGAACTGTCCATCGTTAAGCAGAGGTGGAGGCCTCCGTGTTCAACTGTCCCCCTCTTACAACGCTGTTATTGCTAGTATCACTCAGCCCTCTGTGAATAGCAAACAACCATTAGGGTGCTAACGATCCATCGTTAGGCTGATGGTCCTCCTTGGGCATGTGAACAGCTGTCATCAGCAAACTGGTTGATCCACTGTGAGAGGGTGCTATTTATAAGACTGAGCTAAATACAGCTCCTCAGTTTAAAGAAGTCTTTCGGAGGAAAGACAAAGTTTCTACAGTTTTTTTTTTTTTTTGGAAGCAGAGTCTTTGTTGTTGTTTGGCTGCAGGGTGAACCACCTTAATCTTATCTACAATCACAGTAAAGGGTTTGTCTGGCCACACCTCAGCCTGACGCAGGTGGAATTTTTATTTTATTTTTCATTCCTTTATTACTCTGCTTTCTACCAATGAAGTACTAACCACTGATAAATATTTGACTTCAAAATGACCACATAACCCTTATATAGTGCCGTTGTTAGGCATATTGTTTTTGTACTATTAGTGTATTCTTAGTTTAGCATATTTCTTAGTTCATATATTTGATATTATTACTGTTTTTATTTACAATTTATAATTTTATTGTATGTAACTGGGACTCCGTGTACACAGTTTTTTTCCACCACATTTACAGCTTGTGGTGCGAATGACCAGTTATCTCCTCCCTTCACTGGCTCCCCATGCGAACTAGAGTCGACTTTAAGATTCTTCTGTTGACCTACAAATGCCTAAATGGCCTCGCTCCCCTCTACCTCTCGGAGCTGCTGGAACCATAATGTTCCATCGCGGGCCCTGAGATAATCTGATCAGATGCTCTTGGCGGTTCCAAAAACAAGACTAAAGCTCAGAGGAGATTGGGCGTTTTCAGTCATCGGCCCCAAACTCTGGAACAACCTGCCCCCCAACATTAGACAGGCCTCCTCCCTTCACATGTTCAAATCCCTCCTGAAAACGCATCTGTTCTCTTTGGTGTTTCATACTGTTTGAGCTGACTTTGTGTATATATTTTTACTGTGTTTTCATTTTAATGCTGCTCTTTACATTTTTAAATTATATTTTACTGTTGTATATCATAATTTTTACCATTTAGTGTGTGATACTGTTATGTAATTATTTTACCTCTTTTATGTTGTGTGTGAAGGACCTTGATAACAGTTTATCTGTTTTAACTGTGCTATATAAATAAAATTGACTTGACTTGACTTGTCAATAAAGAAACCTGAAAGTTATGCACCATAACTCATGTTCCCTGAAGGAAGGGAACAAGGTGCAACATACTTGCTATGGGAATTGTGCCCCTGCACGATTACCTGAAGGAATATACTCACGCCTTTACGGCAGGGGCGTCACCGCCGCACCAGAGGCCCCGCCCTCTGGGTACTTAAGCGGCTTGCGCCCCTCCATCTTTCTCCAAAGTTGCACTTTACTGAGCTTTCAGCATTGAAAAGGGCCAGCTATGTTGCACCTCGTTCCCTTCCTTCAGGGAACATGAGTTATGGTGCATAACTTTCAGTTCCCTTTCAGTCTGGTCTCTCAGTGCAACATACTTGCTATGGGAACGTATTCCATTCACACCCTTGAAATGCTCAGTGAAATGCATGCTAGAGTGAACGTCTGCCCTTGACCAGCAGACATCCCAAGGCTGCTTTCTATTGTGTGTTAGAAAGGACAGCCTGAGTGATGTCACCCGCAGTAACATCCAAACTGTAATGCTTTGCAAAAGTTTTTAATGAGCTCCAGTTCGCAGCAGCACAGATGTCTGCGACTGGTACACCCCTGAATAATGACCAGGGAGTAGCCAAGCCCCTAGTGGAGTGAGCATGCACTCCAGAGGGCACCTGTTGACCTTTGCTACTGGAACAGGACAGGAGCAGGTGGAAAAGAGGAGAGATCAAAGTCTAGACTCCTATGGTTCAGAGTCAATACCTTGGGAGTGTATGCGGGATTAGGCCTTAGTGTGACCTTTGACCCATCAGGGGCAAATCTGGTACACATTGGGTGTACAGATAATGCATGGAGGTCACCCACACGTTTCGCCGAGCAAAGTGCCAGAAGTAGAGCAGTTTTATAAGATAGTAAATCTATCTTAACCTCGCTCAGTGGCTCGAATAGAGGGTCGCAGAGGGCCCCCAGGACCAGGCCAAGATCCCAACCAGGGGTCAGGGTCCTGCTGGGTGGTTTAGTCCGAAGGACACCCTTCATAAATCTTATTATGATTGGATGTGCTCCAGGCGTCCTGTGTCCCCAGCCTTTGTGACAGGCTGAAATCGCTGAAAGGAAAACTTGAATCGTTGAATAAGAACAACCTTTTTCCAGTAAATCCTGAAGGAAAGTTAGGAGCTGAGCCAAGTCGCATGCATAAGAAATAATATTTCTTTCTGAGCACCAGGCTTAAAAAATATGCCACTTTTGTGCGTATAAAGATTGTGTTGATCCAGCACGGGCTGTATGTCAATACCACATTTTCTGGCAAGCCTGACGCCATCAACCTGTTCTTTTTAGCCAACAAGCTGAGACTTTTGGCAGTTCTTGGCCTAAGTGGTTGTACTTTCCCTTCTGGTGACACAGAGTCTGTTAACCCCTGGGGGTAAACCAGATTGGGAAGGAGGACTCCTTGCTGATGTGCTCCCCAGTTACCCTGCTCAGGGTTAATTGAGGGCCGATGTAACCTGTCATCCTTATTAGACAGGTTTGGAGCAGAAAGTCTATTTTCCTCCTCCAAGTTTGGAGTCCTGCTGTGAGGCTACGAGTTATGTAAACGAGCAGACTTTCTAACTCCAATCCGTTTTCTGGGATGGTCTAGTCTACTGGTCCTTGGCTTTAATGGAACATTGGTACCAGATAAACTGACCGAGGTCTGTGTTTCACCCTTTGGGAGAGTTATCTTTGAAAGCAGATTTGAATCATTACAGAACGGGAGGTGACGTGCTGTCTGAGTACTGCTTGGGCAATGCCTGTCCCTTGTTAATACCAAAGGAGCGGCTACACCGTGAGAGTGCGGGGGTGTTCCTTTTAGTTTGGCAGACTTCAGATTATTTGGTGATAAAGAGCTCAGTTCCCCTCAAAAAACAGGAAGAGAGATCTGATTCGGCTCTGACTTGTTTTCATCTACAACAGGCTGAACACAGTCACTGTTGTGGAGGTGTGAAGTTTGTGGCTGCCTGAGGGCATCTGATGTAGCCCCCCCCATTATCAGACTCTGTCAGCTTGCCTCCCTGAGGTGCCAACATATCACGTGTTCGTCTGGTTAGTGTATTGGCTGGCCCATCGTTCACAACGAAACGAGGGCTTGAGCACGTGACCCTCCCCACCTGTCTCCCTGAGAGGCGTGGTGAGGTTCGCAGACGTCTCTGTGTCTGCTCATAGCAGATGTATCAGAGGCACTCTGCTGGGGTTTATTGATTATGCTAATACCCCGTGGGCCGTGAGGGAGAGGGGAAAAAAGGCCTTCTCCCTTTATGACGGCACGAAGGTCAGAATGACCTATTTTGCTGAAGATTGTGTGTTGTTGTTGTTTTGTCTTTTGATAGTCAATAAAACAGAGAGGAGTTGTTTCATGAACTTTATTCGTGCTTATGTGCAATGACGTACATGATTTTATGTCACTCACAGCAGAGAAAGCATGATTTGTGCATGCTGTAAATAAACCAGCTGTTTGTACTATGTTACAAGCAAAGTCTGGACATGAAGGGATCAATCCCATTACCACGTGGGCGGGTGACCGTGTAACGTGGAAATGTGGACCTGGTTCATCAGGCACGTTTTTGTCTGTTGTCACGATTCGCCGAGGAGTCCCTGTGTTTGGTCGCCTGGTGGGGGACAAACCTGTTTTTGCTCCATGCGTGCTCGGTACGAGGTGGGCCCTGCGGAGGTCTTTGCCTGGGCTCCTCCTCGTATGCTGGCCGCTTCTGCTGTGGAGCACACATTGCCGAGTGGTGCCGAGACTGCGCAGATCTGCTACCAGCAGACTCCCTTGGAGGGGCAAAGTTTCCCCCGGGAATGCCCACCCGGAGAGCTTCCGCCTGTCTGCGTCTTTGGTCCAGCTTGGTCTGAATTTGCTCCAAAGCTTTCCCAAATAATCCCTCCTGCTCAATCGAGTGGTGGAGAAAAGGCACCTTTTGTCCCTCTGGGAGATCCGTCAGAGTCATCCAGAGGTGGCGGATCGCGATGACCACCTCCGCCATTCCCCTGCCCTACGCAACAGCAGCTGTTCCCATCATACGGAGCACAAAGTCTGTTGCCCTGCGGGCTTCATCCCGCAATTCGGCAGCCGCCTGCTTGTCCATTGTTGTTTGAAGCTGTTGCAGCTTTTCCGCTAGGTAAGCCTGCATTAACGCGGACGCGTTCATGGCGCGCGCCGCGAGTCCCTGAGCCTTGTAGCATTTCTCGAGTAGAGACGCTGAGGCTCAACAAGCCTTGCTGGGAAGAGTTGGTTTTGTTCCTGATGATTTAGGAGCCAGGTGAGACACTAGTGTGTCCTCAATCTGAGGCACGTTAGCTATTCCCACTTCATCCATCCCATCTACGTTGAGGAATTATGAGAGGGGAAGGAGCATGGGGGCTCTTGGTTGAGTCCAGGTGCGAGTTAGTTCTGTGAGGAAGTCCGGGAACACAGGCATCTTTTGCCTCGTGGTGGCCTGCTGCTTCGAGTAAAAATAGCTTCTTGCCAGCCTCATGACCTGTTGGCGAGGCGGAGGTTCCGGCCATGGGATATTCAGGGTGTCTGTTGCTCTGTGGCACAAATCGAACAGAGCAGGGATGGAAAAGTCAGTTTCTGGGAGCACAGGTACCGGTGTCTGGGAGAGGTCTTCACCCTGATCCTCCAGTTCCACGTCCGCCTCCTCCGTTGAAAATTCACCCGAGGCTGAAATCGAGATCTCGTCCTCGTTCATCAGGCCACGGGTGTCGAATTAGACTGTTAGGTCCACCATAGGAGCCAGCACGTCAGGGCTGTCGCCCCATTCGACATGTGTGCTGTCCTGTAGAGCCATGTTCTCCAACTCCGGCGTGGGAGTGAGGTGCTCCGTTGTGTCCGCGTTTGCTGTCGTCACTGAAGCGCCCATTGCTTTGGCGACGAGATCAACCCGATTCCGCAGCACCGCATCCATCATGAGGCTGCAGTGTGGGTAAAAAGCGGGCGCATCCAGTGCTGTTTTTGTATGAAGCATTCCCAGGCAGACTGGACAGGCCTCGTGGGTGTCCATTACCAGGGGCGTGCAGAGCCCACTAAAGGGGCAGGTGCTCAAAAAAAAAAAAGGGGGGCACATCTGACGCCAAATTTACACTACATGCGTTCCGGCTCCGCCTCGCTCCGGTCCGACCTCCGCAGCAAATACGCACCCATTATAATCAATGAGAGAATTTACACTGGCTCCGCACGGCGGCGGCGAGCACCGGGGAGCGGCCAGCAGTCCGTCAAAATTAGAAATATTTCTATTTCTGCCATACGCCAGAGCTGTGCCGGAGTCAACTTTTGAAGATTACGTCGCCCAACAGGAAAAGGAATGAGCACAACATCCGTATTTACAAAATAAAATCACCACGGGCGGACTAATCCTAGCTCTATACGGATTTATTTGTACAAAAATGCTGTCAAACTATCATTTATGACTACGCCTACAAACGCAATACAAGAAATAAATAAATAAAAAAGTATTTTATTCTGAAATGTAATACATCACTTCCTGTTGCTCAAACCATGTCCTGTCGCTCATTTACGAGAGAAGATCAAGGCAGCAGTCTCTACTGTTGTTCTCCTTCTTCCACCGAATGAATTGTTTTGTTCTGACTTACTTATTTATCACTTGATTTATCGCGCGATCTCGCAATTCCCGCGCATTCGTCTCGGAGCAGCGCATCCAGGCGGACCTGAGCGGAGCGGAGGAAGTGGAAACTGGACTTTGAGGCGCTCAGCTGCGACCTGCGGAGCAGAGCGGAGCCGGACCGCATGTAGTGTATTTTTGGCGTAACCGCATTTTAGGACAGAATATTAACAAAAGTCACATAGCTTTCAGAGTTAAATAAACAATGATAAATTACAAAATTGTGAGATATACTATCAAAGCTTAGGAAAACCTCTACATAGAACATACAACTATCCATATGTAAAATATTTTATTAGTAATTTCTTTCTGCAGGTCTACTTTGTTATAGGAAAGTATTGCAATATTCAAACCTGCGATTTAGCAAGATATGTAAATCAGAGCTACACCACCAGATATATTTTGTCTTTACAGAATTACACTATAAAAAATATAAACAAGGGCACAATGCAACTTTTTAGTGTACTGTAATCTATAAAAGAAAGAGCTGCCTGGTTTGCTACACTTGCAGTGGAGATGAAGATGGTCCATTCAGAAAAGCAGAGCTGCATCAAACTTTAATGTGGAACTGCAGAAGAAAACTAAACAAAAGCAAAAATTGAATTGTTAATGCATGTCAGAGAGTCAGAGTCAGAGTCAGAGAGTCTTTATTGTCATTTGCACCGCATGTGGTACATGTGATGAAAACGAGATTATGTACACAGGGTCCCAGTTACATCCAACAACAAATGCAAGAGAGAAAAAAAAAAAGACAGTAATAACATCTAGGATAACTAAGAAAAACATCAACTAGTAATACACTAAGCCCTAATGTAGTAGAAAAACATCATTATAAACAGCAGCACGAACATGAGTCTGTATGAGCAGATGGTCACAAATGAACACAGCAACAAGAAAAACAGATCAGCATCAGCATGATGTGATATTTTGCAGTGTTTATTCTTATTGTTTTTTTATTCATGAGTCTAACAGCCTCAGGGTAGAAGCTGTTCCTCAGTCTAGTGGTTCTACATTGGTTCTACATGTCACCATGAGAAAAGCCTATTGAGACTAACTGACCACCAAAATTTAGACCTATATCTCTATTTGTGTCTTAGTGTATTTGTAAGTACCTATATACATTTTCTTCAATCTTTCCTCTTCTTTTTTTCTTGTCAGTTTCTCTTTTTTCCTCATTGTCTCATCTTCTCTGTGTTGAGTGGAGGCCAATGTCTCTTATTTATTTCGGTCTCTTGCCTTTCTTTTTTCCCCCAAACTGAATCTAAGATCCAAAATCTTCTTTTCCATCATGGTGAACTGTTTAAAAACAAACTTCCAACTTTTAAGCATTTTTGCTATTTTTGTTCTCTTCTTATTTATTTATTTTTATTCATTTTATATTATTTATTCATTTCAGATTTAAAACACAAAGACAATTTACAAACACATGAAAGAAAAAAACAAGATATAAAATGAAAGGTAGCAGAAGAAGAAAAAAATCTTATCATATCTGCCCCTTCTTAAAACAACTGTGCAGCAGCAGTTTTCTGTTGGTCATGTCTCGAAAAATGTCAATGACCTCAGTGAGGTCATTGACATTTTTTGCAATTATGTTGCTAATTATTTGCAAAACAAACTTCTTTGCGCATGTCAGAAATCTTTGCTTGCTAATCTAAGTTTTGTTTGTCATTCAAAGTTTTGCTTGCGATTCTCACATGACGTCGTGGGCAGAGCCTAAAATCGCAACAAAAGATTTCTGATGTGCAAATAAAAGTTTGTGTTTTGCAAATAACTTTTTAAGTTCACGAGAGAAAAATTAGCTATTTAATTTAAAAAAAGTTAAAAAAAAAAAGTTTTTGCTTTAAATAAAATGAAATCATTACAATTCCAAAAGTTTTGATTACAATTTTATTTTACTTAACTGAGGTTAGTTTTTTTTTCATTGACTAATTGTGAAACAAATTTAACTCCATACTCTGCAAACCAGACCCTAAACTTACTTAAAGTCTGGATAGAGTTTTATTTCCGGCCACTACACATCTTGGGGTGTCTATGAGTGCACACCTATTTCTCCAGCTCCCCGAGCGCCTTCTATGGCTGCTCACTGCACCGCCTGGTAGGTGGTTGGGTTAAATGCAGAGACGAATTTCGTCTGTGTATGGGAAACATACGCAGATGACAAGATTAGACAATTATTATTATTATTATTATTATTATTTCCCCTTCATTTGTACGCTTTTATTGGACAGGAGCAACTTGATTGGTTATTACATTTATCTATTATGTAGTTCAGGGTGAGTTATTTTTAATTCTAAATGAATATTCTTGTTGGACTTTTATTTAAGTGCTATTTTCCTTCAAGATACATTTACCTAACGCTAGAATAAATGCAATGTACATTATGCAGCAAAGGAAGTTAGAAGATCGGACATATATCCATTATGGAGAGATGATAGGTTTTGGACGGGCGATGTGCTCCCTATTGCATAAGCCAGGGGTGTCAAAGTCAAATACATGGAGGGCCAAAAAAACTAATTTGCTACAAGCCAATGGCCGGACTGGTTCAATGTTTATTTTAAGGGGGTGATATAAGATTTTTTTTCTTCTTCTTTTTGCACTCTTTTCATTCAATGTTTTCTTTTTTATTAATTTGTTTTATTTTGTCTCTTTTAAATGAATGAATAAATGGATTAAATAAAATATTAAATAGCTTTACATCTGTTAAGTTCTTGGCATAAACCAACACAGACAGACATGTTCCTGCTTTTAGTATTTTACATTGTTTTATAATGTAGCTGTTTATGTTTCATTTTTTTAACATGGTTCTCTTGTGATTTTAATTGATATGCTTTTTTATGATTGTTTACTGTTGGCTGCAAGTATCAAGCTGTGAAATCCTTCATTTTCTACAGCTGATAGCTGTTGGTCATTACTTATGATGAAGTTTAGCAACTTCTCGGTGAACATTTGAGCTCCGTGGCTTCAGCGGTGTGTTTTTCTTGTTCAATCCGGGGCGGGGGCTCTGATTTTGGTCAGCCGCTCTCCGCCTGTCCGTCCTACGAGACGGTCAGACGGACTGGACGCAGCTGGCCGCGGTCGCTCTCCCTGTTTCGGTTCAGCAAGAGTGGCATCCCGCTGAAGCCCCGGAGCTCGAATGTCCAACATAAAACTAACTTGACCGCAGTTTAATGTGGCGCTATGGCTCTGCAGACATTGCACGTTGCTGTCTTGTGGTGTTTAGTGTAAAATACTTCCACACAGCGGACATGTTACAATGAAAAGTTGGCTAGTTGTTAGCTAAAGTGCTACTCACTCAGTCCACACGCTGTAGCTGGCTGCAAACTGAAAGGGATTTGCTGAATAGTAGTAGTAGGGGTGGGGCCATGCCCCCCCAACGGCAATGCCCCCAAGGGGGCCAGCTCCCCCACTGACCCTAATGTGAATGTGAGGCAGGTCTTATTACTCTGGGTTCATGAGACACGACTCCAGATCGGATTGGCCCCACCCCTACTACTACTGTTGCATTGTGGGGAATGTAGTGACCGGAGGGCTTATTATGTTGTTTTTCTTGCAAAAAAAAAAATAATAATAATAATAAGAAAGTTAATTCTCAATAGTCCAGGTATCAAATCCGCTCATTCTCAATCAGTTCATCTGGACAGTTTCTTTTTAGCAGAAACGTTTCACCCTCACTCCAGAGGGCTTCCTCAGTCAGAGTAGTCCAAAGCACACTGAAGTTAACCCACCAAGTAAGCAA
>JBBPBX010000519.1:68962-89407 GCA_038048925.1 Garcialebias charrua
TTACTGCAAGGGAGAAGCCGCATCCACTGGGACAGGCGCGCAAAGTTGGGCTCGCCGTCCCGTTGGTTTTCCTTGGAAGTCTCGCCTTTCGCTTTCCTTTCTCCGGAGGCATGTCCGAGATGAGGCGAGCGAGTCCTTCCAAAATCTTTTTCCTTTTCTTGTCAAATGTCTCCTTTGTCGCATCGCTTTCGCTGGCTAGCTCGCTAGGAGTTAGCAAGGTAGCTTTTTCTTTTGGCGTAGTTAGTGCCGTCGAGCGAAGCAACCTGTAGAGAGAGGAGAAAAAACTTTTGGGTTAAGAGAAATGTGTACGCAGGAATAATTCTCTGTGCAGGCTTGGGGAATTTGTGTATTGTCAGCCCCCTGAGCTCCGGTGGTGCGGGGGAGTAGGTGTGTGACCCCCCTCACCTGGCTTTGTGTGAGCCGGTTTACCTGCTCGCAGACACCGCGGGGTCTGTCTGCCGCAGACAGTCCCGGGACAACCTTCTGGTGTTTATAGTTCTGATCTGACACCCCGTGCACCGCGAGGGAGGGGGGGTGGTAGCCACCTCCCTTCATAGCGATTGTTTTCAAAGGGGGGTTGTGTTGTTGTTGTTCATCACTTTTTTTGAGTCAAGAAACAGGGCAAAACTGCTCTTTGAATTTTTATTTTGTGTTTTGTGCAACAACCTTTTGACTTTATTTCACATACATCAGAACATTCATGTTTTGTGCATGTAAAATTAGGCTCCCGTACCCCTTTGGCGGATGAGCCAGCAGAATTATGCAGAGGGCCTGTTTCGTCAGGTTCGCTTCTGTCTTGCATCAGGATTCGCCAAGGAAGTCCTCTGTTGGACCGCCTGGCGGGGACAAATCTGTTCCTACTCCAGGACTGACCGGCCTGAGGTGGACCCGGTGGGTGTTCCCCCTCGTACGCCGGCCTCTTCTGTCGAGGACGATGTGTGGCTAAGAGGTGTCGAGGGCCTCAGCCTGCTTACGCCTCTGCTCTAGCCTGGTCTGGATCCAGTCCAGGGCCCTCCCGAAGAGTCCCGTCAGCTCTATGGAGTGGTGCAGAAAAGGGACCTGTTGACCTTCCGGAAGGTCTGTCAGGGTCATCCACAGATGACGCTGGGCAATGACCACCTCAGCCATACATCTCCCTTATGCAATGGCTGCTGTCCCCATCATGCGGAGAACAAAGTCAGTGGCCCTGCAGGCTTCTTCTAGCACCTCAGTTGCAGCCTGCTTGTCTGTTGTCACCTGGAGCTCCTGGAGCTTTTCTGCCAGGTACGCCTGCATCATGGCGGATGCGTTCATCGTGCGTGCCGTGAGGCCCTGAGCTCTGTAACACTTCTCGAGCTGAGCAGCTGAGGCTCGACTGGCTTTACTAGGCAAAGTCGGTTTTGTTCCAGAAGGTCTGGGGGCCAGGTGAGAAGCAAGCGTGTCCTCCATATGTTGGCTATTCCTGCTGCTTCCATTCAGCCACTTCGAGGAACTGGGAGAGCGGGAGCAGCATGGGAGCTCTGTGTTCAGCCCAGGTGCGAGTAAGCTCTGTGAGGAAATCCGGGAAGATGGGCATCCTGTGTCTTGTTGTGGATTGCTGCTTGGCATAAAAATAATTTCCTTCCAACCTCGTGATCTGTTGGTGAGGTGGAGGTTCAGGCCAAGGTATCTGCAGTGCGTCCGCCGCTCTGCGGCACAAGTTGAACAGAGCGGGGATCGAAGTGTCTGTCTCCGGCAACACTGGCACCGGGTTAGGAGAGGGGTCCTCCTCCTCTCCTTCATACTCGTTGTCAGGCTTCATCACCAGAAATTTCACCTGAGGCTGTTAGCAAGATCTCATTTGCGTTCATCATGCCTCGAGTGTCGAATTCGACTGTCAAGTCCCCGACGGGAGCCGCCATGTCCGGGCTATCGCCCCATTCGACCCGAGTACTGTCCTCCAAGTCCATGCTCTCGAGCTCCGGCGTGGGAGTGAGAGCCTTTGTGAGGTCCGGGTCTGTTGGCGCCGTAGCTACGCCCATGGCCTTGGCTACAAAGTCTACTCGGTATCTCCTCACTGCTTTCAGCATCTGGCTGCAGTGTGGACAGGAGTCGGGGGCGTCCAACGCCAATTTCGCGTGCAATATTCCCAGGCAGATAGGACAGGCCTCGTGGGTGTCCGTCACCGAAAGGGAAAATCCGCAGCCGCTGGGGCAGGCGTGCGAGGTGGGACTCGCCGCCCTGCTAGCCTTTTTTGTAAATCTTGGCTTTCGCTTTCCTTACTCGGGAGCCATGTCCGAGAAAAAACAAGCAAGTTTTCTTAAAAATCCTTGTCCGAGACGTCTCCTCCGTCACGTCGCTTTTGCTGGCTAGCCTGCTACGATTTTAGCAGGGTAGCGATGTGACGCAGTTAGTGCCGTCGAGTGAAGCAGTCTGTGGACAGAAGAGAAGTAAACTTCGGGGTTAAGGAAAAATGTGCCGGACTAGCTTTCGCCAGCCTAGCAATACGCAGGAAATTTCTCTGTACGCTCAGCATAGGGAGCGAGCTCACCTCTAACGAGCGATGTGTCTACAGAGAAGTCCCACGAAGTTCAGGTTTAAGCGAGGTGAATGGCAAAAAGAGAAAGTAGGATGGGCGTCCACGTCTTGAGTACCCAGAGGGCAGGGCCTCTGGGGTGACGCTGACGCCCCCTGCCGTAAAGGCGTGAATGTATTAATTCAGGTAATTGCACGGGGGTGCAATTCCCATAGCAATAGTGTTGCACCGAGAGACCTGACTGATAAGGGAACTTGACCTTGACCGTATGCATGCATCTCCCAGTGGATGGTCAATTTGGGCTTTTACAGAATTCTTAAAGAATTACGTATTATAAAATAATCAAATGTGTTTTCCTAAATTTTACACTGGAAAATAAGAGAACAAATTCTTATATCAACATAAAATATCTAAAATGTTATTCTGTAACATGTAATCATCTATAAGATAAAACATACTAACATTCAGATTAACTAATTATTGGATCTACAATTTATTCACTTTCTAAGTTAACACAGTTCAAAATGGCTGCTACAATAACATGGCTTTAAGGCTGTTACTTGTACAGATGTTGAGCTAAAATTTGTGGTAGTATCTATGAGTGATTCCAAACACATTCTCTGAGCACTAACATGTTAACACTTTTGAGCTTGTGATGTTTTGTGATATAATTTTAAGATTTGACCAAAAAAAGCTTAAATTCGATTTTTTTTTGTATAAAAACAATATCCATAAATATGATCACAATGAAATAGCTGAAAATTAACAAGCAAGTTTACACCAAAGTTACTCACGAGGTTCCTCAGGGTTCAGTGCTTGAACCAATGCTCTTTACTTCGTATGTGCTACCATTGCATAAAGTTTTTAAACCATATGGGAAAAAAATTCCATTGCTATGTTGATGAAACACAGTTATGTTTGTCCACAAAACCCAATGCATCCAATTAGCTACTTAGACTATAAGTATGTTTTGAAGACATAAAAACCTGGATGACCCTATTTTTCTGCTTTTGAACTCAGACAAAACTGTGTTTTTTTTTGTTGTTGTTTTTTTTTTGTTTTTTTGGACCTGAGCATGTTTAGAATTGTTTTGGCACTGCTTTGTACGGAGCCCGTCTGGTGTCATGGTAGGAAATAAAATTATCATGTGGCCATTTGATACTTTTCGCGTGGCCACTTGATAATTATCACGTGGCCACGCGAAAGTATCAAGTGGCCACATGATAATTATCGCGTGGCCACTTGATAATTATCAAGTGGCCACGTGATAACGTTGTTCTATGTTTCACGTTCACGCTCCGTGGATTCACTTGTCACTTCCTCCTGAGCCGCACCTGCTGTCAGACTGTCCCTCTGAATTAAATTGAATGTGAAATCAGCCTTAAATATAAGGATATCCAGGCAGGGTGTGCTGTAACATTAGTTTTACGTTGTATATTTCACGTTCACGCTCCGTGGATTCACCTGTCACTTCCTCCTTGAGCAGACGCAGCACCTGCTGTCAGACTGTCCCTCTGAGGAGCGGTGGTTCGCTTAGGGACCGTCAACAAATTACTGTATTTTCAGAGTATTTGTGAAAGCAGCACCATGTATCATAAATAAAGTTTCTCAGTATTCTGCATGTTAATAAATCATGAATTTTCTCACCATTTAAAATCCAGAAGAACAAGGTGGCACTTGTGTTTCAAAAGTACTGTAACTTTCTTTTAAAGCATCAAAGTTCATGCTCAATCATCCAGATACAAAATACAATAATGGTCAGTCAGGTCATCTGGACAATTTCTTTTTTGTGGAAAGATGTTTCACCCTCTATTTGGAGGGCTTTATCAGTCACCAGCAAAACCAGCAAACTGGTTGGTCCACTAAAGGAGTGTACTGTTTAGTGGGGAAAACATCCTGATGCATGCTCAGTAATCCAGGTAGAAAAATAAAAAAAAAGTAAAGTATGTTCCTCTGGACATTCAAAAACAAAACACAAAAAAAGAATTGTAGAAACGATTTGTCTTTCATCTCATATACTTCTTCAGTCTGATGCTGTATTCAGTTCAGTCTTAGAACCTTCTCATAGTGGATCATCCAGTTTGAAACGTTTCTACAATTTTTTTTTTTTTGAAAGTCCAGAGGACCAGACTTAACTTTTTTAGTGGAGAAAACAGTTTATTTGGGACTCCTCAGACTGATGAAGCCCTCTGAAAGTGTGTGCTTATAGTATGTTTTTAGTGAACGTTGTTCTTAGTTCATATCTTAGAGTTTATACAGATTGAGTGTCAGACAGGCCTCCTCTCTTCCTGTTTTTAAATCTCTTTTAAAAACACACTTTTATTCTGTGGCTTTTAACACATGATCTTATCTTTTATTGAATTTGTTGCTCTAAGATTCATAACTGGCTGTGATTATCATACCCACCACTGCCCAGTATTCTAACTGGACATCATTAATTAACACAGACTCTTCCACTGGTACATTTTCATCTTTAAATCACTTCTTGGTCTGCTGCCTTCATACATCTCCTCCTACATGTCTCTGCGTGAGTGCAGCTACAGCGTGCGCTCTCAGGACATGATTACCTGCAGTGTTCCGTCAGTGAGGACTGAACTTGTCAAAAGGGCCTTCTATACTCCTCTCCTGCTTCCTGGAATATCTTACAAAAAGACTTAAAGCTCTCGGCCTTGACCTCTCTAAATGGTTTTAAGAATCTGTTGGAATCCTGGCAAAAACCAATGCAGATATGTTCCTGTTACTGATTACTGTTACTGATTTCACTTTATAATGTTTTGTTACTTTAATGTTTTGTTTTAATTTGTTAAAAAAATCTGTATTTCTCTTTTATGTTGGTCTATTGTTGATTGTTTAAGGACATTTCTACTATTGCTGTTTTCATCATTCTTTAGTTTGTAGCAGGTCGCTCTTGTAAATGAGTCCTCGAGGCTCAATGAGATTAACCTGACGAAATAAAGGTTGAATGAATTTTAACACACCTGCAGTAAGACTGGTATATGTATTTTTTTATTTTTGTATGCTTTGTATGTTTTTTATCTTTTTAATTAACTTGTCTTTTGTGTTATTGTACAGCACTTTGGTTAACTCTATGGTTTTTAAAATGTGCCACTTAAAACAAAGTTGACTGATTGATTGATTGATTTTCTTTTACACAGATTTTAATACTTTTGTTGGATGTAACTGGGACCCTGTGTACACAATTTTGTTCCACCACATGACAAAGAATCTTGAATCTTTGAATCCTTCAATGAACTTGGATGCTTTAAAATAACGTTATAGTAGGCTACCTTTGAAACACAAGTGCCATCTTGTTCTTCTGGATTTTAAATGGTGAGAAAATTCATGATTTATTAACATGCAGAATACTGAGAAACTTTATTTATGATACATGGTGCTGCTTTCACAAATACTCTGAAAATACAGTAATTTGTTGACGGTCCCTAAGCGAACCACCGCTCCTCAGAGGGACAGTCTGACAGCAGGTGCTGCGTCTGCTCAAGGAGGAAGTGACAGGTGAATCCACGGAGCGTGAACGTGAAATATACAACGTAAAACTAATGTTACAGCACACCTTGGATATATCCTTATATTTAAGCTGATTTCTCATTCAATTTAATTCAGATCGAGGACAGTCTGACAGCAGGTGCTGCGTCTGCTCAAGGAGGAAGTGACAGGTGAATCCACGGAGCGTGAACGTGAAATATGTAATAGTTTGGAGACTACTCACGGAGAACTCGGACAACCGCTACTCTTTAGCCAGCCGGCGTCTTTATTATATATGAACTCTGACCCCGCAACTCGTACTTGTACATAACGCGCCTCTGGTACGGAACGCCCCGAGGACCATAACACACCACATCTCCCCTTCCCCAAAGTAGTGATACAATTTTAAACCAAACATTTACTACTTAACTAACAGCATTCAGTCTGTCTGACCTTACAGATCACTAACATAAGGAATACTTAAAATAACAATTATAATAACATTTGAAACACTGAAATTACTGAATACTTAAAGTAACAAGTATAATAATAACATTTGAAATAGGTTTTAAATGTTCTGCATTATTGGACATAATCTTTGAGCCACACTGGTGCCTTCACTTCCCTCCTTGGATGAACCCTTTTCACATTTTCCCCTCCTCTCACTTCTGGTGTAGCTGTCTGTTCTGTGTCCCTCACATCCTTTGTAGGGCTCTGAATGTCTGGTGCTGCTGCCTGTTCTGTGTCCCCCACATTCTCTGTAGGGTTATGAATGTCTGGTAAGGGTCTGAGATGCGCCTTGTTTCTCCTCACCACCTCTGAATCGGTCTCCACGACATAGGACCGAGGAGTGTCTGCTTCTCTCAGCACCGTAGCCGTCTCCTGGGTGTTTGTAATCCAGACGCGCTGACCTGCTTTTAGCTCTGGCCTGACCCCCGCTCTATGTCTTTTGTTGTAGGCCAAAGTCTGTGCCTGTTTTAATTCTCTGTCCTTGTCTGCCACTTTCTTTTGGTTTGGCCACTGAGGTTTTAGTTGACTGGGTGAGAGTGGCAATGGTGAGCGCAACCTTCTGCCCATCAGGAGCTCAGCCGGTGAAGGGCCTTGATTCAGCGGCGTGACCCGGTATGCCAACAGGGCCTTGTAGGGGTCAGTGTTTTTCTTCAGGAGGCTTTTCACCGTCCTCACCGCCCTCTCTGCTTCCCCATTACTCTGAGCGAAGTATGGACTACTGGTGACATGTTTGAAGTCATAGTCCGTGGCAAAAGAAGAGAACGAGCTAGAGGAAAACTGAGGTCCATTGTCTGTTATCAGTATTTCAGGTACCCCATGTCTAGCGAAAATAGATTTCAAGCCAGTAATAATTCCTGCTGATGTGGTTATAGATGTCTTCATTATTTCAATGTATCTTGAATAGTAGTCTACCACCAGTAAATAAGAGTCATTTTCCCAGTAAAACATATCTGCCCCAACTTTCTGCCAAGGCCGCTTGGGCAGCTCTGAGGGTATCATTGGTTCTGGGTGTAGCTGTTGGTACTTACTGCATGTCTCGCACTGGCTCACAACTTTTGTGATTTGGGCACTCAGGCCTAACCACCACACCGACTGCTGAGCCCTCAGCTTGCATTTGGATATCCCCATATGTCCCTCATGCAGTCGGGCGAGCATTTCATTTTGCAAAGTCTCTGGAATGACAATACGTCGTCCTTTCATCAAAAGCTCACCATTCATGTGTAACTCGCCTTGGTGGATCCAATACGGCTTCAGCTGTTGGGACAGCTCCTCTTGTCGTGGCCAGCCTCTTTGACACTGTCGGATCAGCAGACTGCAGATGGCGTCTTGCCGCTGATGGTCAGCTATCTGCTGAAGTTTGGACTGAGATGCAGGTAAGTTATCACGTACAGTGTTAATGAAAATTTTTACCTCTCCTTCCATCTGTGTTTCTTCTGTTGTCAGTGGACGCTTTATCGGGGCCCTGGATAGTGCATCTGCTGTGATGAGGGCTTTTCCAGGTACATGTACTATGTTGTATACAAATCTAAGCATTCGCAGCCGGAATCGCTGAATCCTGGGAGGTAAGTCATCCAGTGCTTTTGTCCCTAATAGTGCGAGGAGGGGTTTGTGGTCAGTTTCTATTGTGAACTGCACTCCGATGAGGTATGAACTCAGCCTCTCGCAGGCCCAGGTAACGGCTAGTGCCTCCTTTTCAACCTGGGCATACCGTTGCTCTGTTTCAGAGAGGCTTCGGGAAATGTAGGCAACTGGACGCCACTGCATACTTTCCTCCCTCTGCATTAAGACTGCTCCCAGGCCAAAAGACGAGGCATCCGCTGACACTTTTGTCTTGGCTTGTGGTCTGTATTGGGCCAAGACTGTTGGTGATGCCAGCTCATTCTTGAGCTTGTCGAAGGCTGTCTGCTGCATATGACCCCAGGTCCAATCATTGTCTTTCACCAGCAGGTCTCTGAGTGGTTTGGTACACTCTGCAAAATAAGGGAGGAATTTTGCAACATATGTCACCATCCCCAAAAACCGCCTGACATCTGCTGCGTTCTGTGGGACAGGCATGTCTGTAATCGCTCTGATTTTCTCAGGGTCTGGTTCAATGCCTGCTGCACTGACTTTATGTCCCACAAACAGAACTTCCGATTGTGCAAAGGTGCATTTCTCATTTAGTGTTAGTCCCGCCTCTTGGAGTCGTGTCAGGACAGCTGTGAGCCGTTCATCATGCTCTGCTTCATTCTTTCCCGACACAAGGACATCATCTGCATGGCATATAACACCGTCAAGGCCGGCCAAAAGCTGGGACATGCGTCTTTGAAAATGTTCTGGGCCTGAATTTATCCCAAATGGTAGCACATTGAAGCAGAAGCGGCCAAAGGGAGTAATGAATGTTGTGAATTCCCTACTTTCTTGTGCTAATGGGATCTGCCAAAAGCCACTCCGTGCATCCAATTTCGTGAAATACTTTGCACCATTCAGCTGTGCTAATGACTGGTCCACGGAGGGCAAAATATGTCTTTCTCTGCACACACTTTCATTAAGCTTGGTAAGGTCGACACAGAGTCTAATTTTGCCATTGGGTTTTGGGACTACAACTATCCCCGCACACCACTCTGTAGGCTTCTCTATCCTGGAGATGACCCCCATCTCCTCCATTCTTTTTATTTCCTCCTTGACTTTTTCAGTTAAGGGTATTGGCACACGGCGAGGGGTTGTAAGGGCATAGGGGACAGCATCGTCTCTCAGCCGGATACGATAGTCACCTTCCAGTCTTCCTAATCCTGTAAACACCTTTGGGAATTTCTTTTTGAATTTTCTCTCCGGGTCCCCCGTCTCCTCCAGTGTGTCAATTTTCTCTCTTCGCTCCACAAGACTTAGTTCTGTAATTGCCGGTAAACCCAGCAGTGGTCTAGCCAAGCTATCAATGACAAACACTGACTGAGTGGACTTTTTATCCCTGCTTTCAAGGCTGCCTTGAATCTGACCTACTACCGATAGTCTGGTATTATTTGGGCCATACAGCTTTTTGTGGGTGTGCAACAGAGGGCCGTCTCTTTTGTAGCTGTATAGTGTGGTAGGAATGGCGGTTACTGCTGCCCCTGTATCCAATTTAAAAGAAACTACTGCCCCATTTAATTTGATGTCTGAGTACCAGCCACTGCTGTCTGACTTCACCTCTCCCAAGTACAGAGTGTCCTGATACAGTCCATTTTCCTCTGTCATCTCGTGTACAGGTTGCTTAGACCTGCAGACGGCAGCAAAGTGTCCTCGTTTGTGACATTTCCTGCATTCGGCCTCTTTGGCAGGGCAGTCCTTCCAATTGTGTGACGGAGCCCTCCCACATTTATAACAGGCAGACGATGTTGCATACCTGTTCGTTTTTCTTTTCTGTTGTGCACTGTCCTCTGTCCTGTGTGCCAGTGAAAGCGCATGCATCTCTTCAATAGGCTCTTTAATGGATGCAGGGCCACTCGCACTGCGCAGCCAACCTTGTTGCTGTTTCACAGTTTCACTCTGTCTGACTCGCATTACAGCTGTAGTTAGGGTCAGTTTTGCATCCATCTGCAACTTCTCAGAGAGCGAGGCATCTCTTATGCCGACAACAATGCGATCGCGGATCAGTTCATCTCTGAGAGCTCCGAACTTGCAAAACTCCGCCTGTTTGTGAACTGCTGTGATAAAGCTCTCAGCCGTTTCTCCCGGTTCCTGGTTACGCCTGTTGAACTTTGCCCTTTCAAAAATTATATTGTGTTCTCCGATAAAATGTTCATCAAAGCACTCTTTTACTTTTTTGTAGTTCAACTTTTCTGCAGACGTTAGCTCAGATGCATTAAGGATATCTTCGGATTCATCTCCCATTGAATATATTAACGTATTCACCTGCAAATCCTCTTCCTTTTTATCCAGTCCCGACACAATCCTGTATCTCTCGAACCGTCGGATCCATTTGGGCCAGTTTTGTACATCTCTGCAGTCAAACTTTTCTGGCGGGCTCGGGCGAAATCCCTCTCCGACGTTGCTAACGTTGCTAACGACGTTGCTAGCTGCCGCAGCGTTAGCGCTTCCCCTCTCCGTATCGGACATCTCGGATACGACTCAGTTATCTCGTTACTTGCGAGTGCGTCGGGAATGCTAACTTCACGTCGAAGAGTCACCGCTTCTGACACCATGTAATAGTTTGGAGACTACTCACGGAGAACTCGGACAACCGCTACTCTTTAGCCAGCCGGCGTCTTTATTATATATGAACTCTGACCTCGCAACTCGTACTTGTACAGAACGCGCCTCTGGTACGGAACGCCCCGAGGACCATAACACACCACAAAATATACAACGTAAAACTAATGTTACAGCACACCCTGGATATATCCTTATATTTAAGCTGATTTCTCATTCAATTTAATTCAGATCGAGGACAGTCTGACAGCAGGTGCTGCGTCTGCTCAAGGAGGAAGTGACAGGTGAATCCACGGAGCGTGAACATGAAATATACAACGTAAAACTAATGTTACAGCACACCCTGCCTGGATATCCTTATATTTAAGGCTGATTTCACATTCAATTTAATTCAGAGGGGCAGTCTGACAGCAGGTGCGGCTCAGGAGGAAGTGACAAGTGAATCCACGGAGCGTGAACGTGAAACATAGAACAACGTTATCACGTGGCCACTTGATAATTATCAAGTGGCCACGCGATAATTATCATGTGGCCACTTGATACTTTCGCGTGGCCACGTTATAATTATCAAGTGGCCACGCGAAAGTATCACGTGGCCACGCAAAAGTATCAAGTGGCCACATGATAATTTTATTTCCTACCATGACACCAGACGGGGTCCGTAAATACTTAACATGTTGAGTAAAATCAGAGTTCATGTTTATTCGAAGAACAAATGTTGGAGGTGTTGCTCCACCATCACCCCAGTGAAGGTGAAGACTTTATATATATATTTCTATAAATACAGCTTACGTCTAATGTTCCAACAAAAAAAATTGTTTGCTTAAAATATTTAATGGTCCAAATATTTTCAAGCAAATGAATAAACATGAATGCAATTTTAAATTTCTATACTGCAGTCCAATTTCAAAAGTGTTTGTGAGGTCTATTGCTAAAGAAAGAGTCCATCAAATTTGAATATTATTTGTTTTCTTCACATCTGTTGGTAACTAGAGGGGTCATTTTCTGTATCTGTCACTTTATCAAATCAGTGCATTGTTCCTGGTTGGAAAAAAAATCTAGAACATGTGTGAAGCTCTTTGCATGACAAAACGCTTCACAAACACAACTTTAAGGTTAGTTTAGTGCCTATACAGTAAATGTATCTCGTAAATCTCCCAATCAGATTTTTTTAAATGTTGACTCAGCGTTCACATAATATTCATGAAAGCACTCATGAAAGAGTTTCATCATCTTGGCTCTACTATTTTGTTCGTTTCCAACTCTGGAAGTTTTTTTTTTCCAGCTGAGCTACTTTGGAAGAAGAACCTGCTCTCACTGTAAATTGTGAAACATTAGATACACTTAAAGTGCACTAAGGCCTATATTTTGTTAAGTTTAATGAACTAGAGGTTGGAGAGTGAATGGGACTTTGATGACTCGGTCCTCTTGGCAGTAAAAGCTCCAGCTGACTGGAAGTGACATGAGCTGCTTAAACAAACATGTTAATCGTCAAACAACATGTTAATCGTCAACAAGGAAACATGTTGTGGTGTACATGATGGATCAATGCTCAGAGTTTACAGTATGCTGCTGCAAAATACGCGCCGTGTAAACGGGGCCTTATAAATAACACCCTCTTACAGTGGATCAACCAGTTTGCTGCTGACAGCCGAAACCAGCTGCTCACGTGATCAAGGAGAACTATCAGCCTAACGATGGATTGTTAGCACCCTGATGGTTGTTTGCGATTCACTAAAGGCTGAGGGGCCGTTTACACAGCGTGCATTTTGAGTGAAACCGCACCTTTCTCTCTGCTGTTCTGCCGATCGTTTACACGACACCACTGGCCCCCCTCTTTGAATCCGAAGGTTTCTGAATCCAACTCCAGAGTGGAGGTTTTTTGCTGACCCCCCGTTGATAACATAAACATCTCCCGCTGAGCTTTTGTGTGAACCTCATGCGCGCAGCACGCACGCGCGGACAGCCGGCATTTCTATCAACAACAATGGCGGCGGACACACACACACACACACACCGCATTCTGATACGACTGATGGAATATATTTTGAGTGTCATATTTAATTAATCTACACCTGAATGTAGCTGCTGTAACTAACATCTGTGTTGGAAGAGACACAGTCTGATCCAGTTCTAATATCACTGTTTATTGAACGAGACTGGCGGAGATTTCACGTGTCACGCTGCACTATAACATACTAAATGTGTTAAAATAACAACAGTTTAACAATATATCAACGTTAATAGATCAATACAGGATCTGTAAACTAAATGGTCTCGTCTTAAAGCCTTCATGTTTTAAATATATAATTTGTGCTTATATTTACATTGAAGGAGTTCCTATTGTGTGATCTTAAAAACACATTCTGCAACTGAAATATAATAATAATAATAATAATAATAATAATAATAATAATAATAATAATAATAATAGAGTATTTAGAAAAGCGCTATACAAATAAAATGTATTATTATTATTAATTTAAAAAAATATGTATGCCTCTCTTATGCTGGTGAAGATTATCAGTCATCCAGGACATGATAAAATAAAATAAAAAAGGTGTTCAATACAGAAACAACTGGACTTTATTTGTAACAGAAGACGTTTCGCTTCTCATCGGAGGAGCTTTCTCAATTGAGAAAGCTCCTCCGATGAGAGGAGGTTGAATGAATGAAAAATAATATTACGACCTTTTATAATGTGAATTAGACACAGTAAAACTTCCTTTCAAACGTTTTGTTACCATTTTTGTCAAACATTTTAATAAACTGCCTGCTTGTAATTAGCTTAAAAGTGAGCGACGTTAATCCATCCATTATCTTTTACCCGCTTCTTCATTTTTGGGTCACGGGGTTCGCCGGTGCCCATGTCCAGCAATCACTGTGCGAGGGGCAGAGTACACCCTGGACAGGTCTCCAGTCCATAACAGGAACACATAGAGACAAACATTCACTCTCCCACTCACACCTAGAGACAATTTAGAGTTACCAGTCAGTCTAACATGCATGCTTTTGGTCTGTGGGAGGAAACCGGAGTACCTGGAGAAAACCCACGCATGCATGGAGAGAACATGCAAACTCCACCCGGACCGGGATTTGAACCAGGGACCTGCTCGCCATCGTGCTGCCTGAGCGAGGTTTACAATTTGTAAAAACAAAAACATAATAAGAGAGAAAAAACAACAACACTTTTCCTCATTTGCAGCCAGGTCTTAAAAAAATAACATTTCTATTTATTTTTTTCTTCATTTTAAATACAAAGTATCATGTTAATAACTTTACTATAGTTAATTCCAAGTTTTTTAAATTTATTTTATTATAAGTGACATCACTTCTGTGGAAGTTGCTCTTAATTTTTTTCTTTAAAAAAACATTTCTTTTTGAAAACATGGTTTTTGTATAGGCTATTCTTTTTCTCTGGGAGACTCATATTCTAATAAAATTACATCTAATTTGAATTCTCAGTCACTTCCAGCTATATTTAAAAAATAAAGACAATGTTCCTTGAAGAAATGCATACCACCTGCTACAGTTAAAACATATTTAATTGAAATCACCTCATGTTGAACCTTGAAAACACCTTTATGCACAATGTTATGTTTATTAAAAGTCACGCTCAGAGCTTGTGTTGTAAGCGACTATCAGCTACTTTGTACCTCTACATCAAACTTCAGCTTAGTAATTGTAAAACTGACTGTTGTTGTCATTTGTGTGTTGGCTAAAGTCACTTAGCTCTGGCGGCCATCTCATATTCAACTGACTCCAACAGATAATCAGCTGTAGACACACCTGCAGGGATTACTTCCTGAGAGTTTTAATGAAATCCACACCGTGGCTCATGAGATATTTTGCTAACAGACAGCCTTCATTCAAATAGTAGCAAAAATTTAAACAAAGATGTTCAGTCTGTTAGACTAACAGTTAGTCAGCTGTAGGTGTTGATCCAACAATTACCGTATTTCCGGCCTATAAGTCGCACCTTTTTGCCTACATTTCCAAGCCCTGCGACTTATAGGCCGGTGCGACTTATACGTGGATTTTTCGTTTTTTTTTTCTCTTTGGTCAAAAAATGGTCACTTAATTTAACGGTTTTTAACCGTCAAAGTGCATTTATCAAGAAAAGGTAAACTGAGACACACTTTTACTGTAATGTCAGCTAACAAAAATATATATTTTTATGTGTTTATCTTTAAAGATCAAAGAGATGCAGGTCTGTTTGCTGCACTGCAGGTCTGCTGTGGCTGCGCGTGCTCGTTTTGTGCCGTGAGGTGCGACTTATACGTGGATTTTTCCACTTTATTGGACATGATTGGACTGGTGCGACTTATAGGGCGGAAAATACGGTACCTTCTGCAAGTTTCATTAAAATTGAGTGGTTCACAAGATATTTTACTAACAGACGTTCTCACACAAAGACAAAAGGCAAAAACAACATGCGATATGGGACAGGTTTTGTATTTTATTGTCAACATTCAGTTAGCTTCTTCTCTTCTCACTCCTGACAGTGATATCTTGTGGGAACGCCGGGGAGCTAGCCAACGGGAAGTTCCTGTACGGAAAGAAAACGCACTTCGGGGATAAACTCCATGCAGTTTGCAACGAGGGGTGAGCCGATCTCCTGACAGAACTCGTGTCAGAGCCGAGAGCCAAACGCTCGCTGTGTGTCTGACCATGTGTCTGACCATGTGTCTGACCATGTGTCTGACCATGTGTCTGACCATGTGTCTGACCATGTGTCTGTGTGGACAGGTAGGGGAGACTGGGGTAAGATGAGCCATTTTTCATATTTAGAATCACTACATCAAGGCAATCATAGTTTTGTTGCCAACCAATATATCTGCATATATTTCAGGTTGTTGTGCCTCCCTTCAAACAACAGAATGGGTGTGAAACAAAATTGTTCAAATAATAAAGCATGTCTGAAAAAAAGTGGTCTTGTGGCACAACTTACCCCCTTAATGGGGTAAGTTGAGCATAGGACTGGTGTAAGATGAGCCATATCCCTACTTTTTTGCACCCTGTTTCTTGAGAAGTTCTCCAGCCTTCTTCTTTTCTTTTTCTTTTTGACTTGTTTCCAACAACAACTTCTCAGGTGTGTCAGTCAAGATTCGTGTCTTCACCTTTGTACGTTTCCTTTTAGGCTTTGTTGCCGTCACCTTTGGGAATGGCATTATTTCTATTGGAGATATGTATCCTGGATGGCTGGGAGAGACAGAACTACCAGAAAGTGATGACGACTCAGGCCCTGTGATGTTAGGTGTTGGTAGGTCAGCTGAAGTAGATGGCTGGTCAGATAGCTCGTCAGGGTTGGTTCTGTCTGTGACCATGGATGGTGCATAGACTTCCTGTGGGAAGATATCTCGGTTGAAAGGAAAGATACCAGTGGACCTGAATCCAGACAGGATGATTCTTGGTGTCATTGCTGACAGGAAGGTCTCATGCACAATCTCTGGGATGGCATATGTGGAAGCAATTTATCCAGGGTGGGTTCGCATCCAACTGTCCATGGCCTTGTTGTAATATGTCTTGAATGGTCCATAGACTGACATATCCAAGGGCTGCATTTTATGGGATGTATGAGATGGCAAAGTGAGCATCACGATCCCATTCTCCCTAGCAATCTCCACAGACTGGCACAGGGAATTTGTTTCGCTTTGGAAACTCGTAGGCAAGTTCTCTGCATTTGCCCATGAAACTGATCTGCCAGATTCTTAATATGTTTGGCAAGTTCAGACTCCATGTCATCTGAGAGAATCCTTTTAGCCTCTGCTACTCCAGCATAGCCTGTCTTTTTCAAAGGTGCTTTTTCTTTTTCGTCAATGTACCTCTTCAGTGTCATTCTGTCTAGTTTGGCATCCTTAGCTGCTGCTCGAATAGACTTCCCTTTTCTTACTTCACTGGTGGCTCTTTCAAGAACATCAGTGGTGGCTCCCCTACTTGTTTTGCGCTTATATACGCGAGGCATGATGTCCACTCTGTAATCATACAAATGCAGAATATTGATTTAATGTTTAAGACATATAGGCTACAGCTAAAATACACTTAAGTGTATGAAGTAAGTTGATCCACCGGCTCAACTTACCCCTGGTGAAATGGCTCAATTTACCCCCAGAGCTACCATTTTGACATTATTAGTCCCCACAGCTAAAATAGTGCATTTTTATGCTAGTTTGAAGACCTCATGTTGTAGCTCATAGATACCACAATTGATGTATAGAACAAATTTAAAATTATCTATTTTGGTCTAAACACAATTCTCATGAAACTTATGATAGACTAAATTCACTTTCAAGAGTGAAAAATGTTTTTCCAGAAATAAATGTCTAACCACTTTACCCATGTGGTTCTTACCTTCACAGACTCCATGAAATGACACCCTCCTCTTAAATATTTGGTCACATGATCAATTTTGTTTACCGTTTCTTAACAACAAGGGGTGGCTCAACTTACCCTTTGGCTCAACTTACCCCAGTCTCCCCTACGCTCTGAAGGGCCCGGACTACGTGGTGTGCAACAGGGGCAGATGGAGCGGGGAGTTTCCATCTTGTGAAAGTGAGCAGCAACATGTTTACCTCTCACTCTGCAGCTGTATGTGATGGTGTTATTAGGAATGAGTGACGCCTGCACATGATGTAAAGTGAAGACATTTAACTTAATCCCTCAAATCTTTCAGTTTTTTTTTTCTCGTCTGAGTAATGAAATTGTGCAAACCTGATTTCCAGGTTCTTTGACACAGTTGGTTGTTTTTTAATCCAACTGCACCCCTAGTGCGTGCATTCCCTGCACGTTTGTGACTCCTGCTTGGATTTTTTAAATATCAGTTCTGATCTTGTATTTTTCTAGTTTTTACAGGTTTTGAGGAATGTAAACAGTTCTTCAACACACAGCAAAGCTGGGACAAAAACAACTCATTTTTGTGGCTTGTGCTGTGAATCCTTTCAAATTACACTATTTTGTTTGTAATCATATTTAAAGGGATATTTTGGCTTTTTTTGAACATCAACATTTGTTAATGATGAAAGAAGCACCTCTGTCTGCGTCTGTTGTGCTAAAGTGACCCATGAAGTCCTGTTTTCAGGAGCTGCCATGTTGTAATTAAGGCGTTTTGGGCCTCGCCTACTCACCCACAAACACATTTTTTAAGCTTGACATAACAAAATACACCCTAAATACCTAAGTCATTTGAATATTTCAAAATACAACGACAAGGTAAGCGCCACAACATATTAATGACATCAACGCCTGGAAAATATTATGATTAATGGTTACATTTTTATTCAGCCGGTGCACTTGGTGTGCTCGTGTTGCTTCACCTTCACCTTCCAGATTAACTTTTTGTCTAATTTTAATGTATGTGAATTGGGGGTCTGTAGACAGCTTATGAACAGTTAATATCTTACCTGTTGTAGATGTGTGAATAGCTTCTGTTTGGAGAAGAGTTTAATGATGTGTTCAAGTTGTACTAGGAAATTGTAATGTCTGAGTTCTAAGATGGAAATATCTTAAACGCGTCAGAAAGTTGGAAATCTAATTTGAAAAGTGGAAGACTCCTACCAGCCCCAACCTTAACCTCCAATATGGTCGGGTCACACAGTTGTGATAGCTGCCAGAAATAAAAACTTTTGTTGGATTGTATCGCAGTAATCCAGTCACAACCAAAGTCCGGCACAACCTCGGTAAACATGTTGCTACAGCGTTTTGCTGCACAGAAAGCATTCAAACACCATTATTAACTTGGATTGCTAACGGTAGTTAGCCTAGTCATTGAGCATAACTTTTGGCAAATTCTAGTTACTTTCTCTGAGTTGCATCTGGATGTAAAGGTGGGTCTGACTACATTCCCAGATCCAAGATCCAAGGTAAACGGAATGCAGCACAAGTTCTACAGAGCTAATGAGCTAACAGCTACAGTGAACCAAGACAAGTAGACTACCATTTCAAAATAACTTCAGTCTCAAAAATGTTACCACACCTTATGCAAACACTATTTATTGGTCTTTACCTCACTGTCAGGGTCACTTTTCTACGTTATTTAAGTAGAAAAATTACAGTGTTCCTGTTAGAAGGGTCCTAGTAGGAACAGGAAGCGCTACAACCAGCTGCTGCTGCTATTTGCTATTGAACTCTGTGTATTGGGAAACTGGTGATGATGTAAATGTAGTTCCGGGAAAGACATATTTGTTCTTCCCTCTTTGTGAAGAAATAAAACTCTTGTTTAAGAGCTCATATTGTTATCTATTCAGAGGCTGAGACCACCTGCAGCCCCCCAGCAGTGGCTAACTCCGAGCCGAAAGGCGAGACTCAGGTGTACCGTGTGGGAGCCAGCATCAACTTCACCTGTAAGCATGGTTTCCAGCTGAACGGAGCCAGTCTCCTCACCTGTGGGGCCAATGGCCAATGGCAGCCTCAGCCCCCTCAGTGTCTTCTGGTTAAAGTCCAACTGTCGCCAATCATAGCAAGTGAGTTTGTTTCCCAGATCAAACGTCAACATACAAACAGTTTTCTGTCCATCTAAACTGTCCTCTCTGTGAAATCTGCTCAGAAGATAGATGCGGAGCACCACCACCTGTCAGCCAGTCCAATGCGCACCTCTCCAACAAGTACACTGCAACAACATCATTTCCCTCCGGTGCCAAAGTCTACTACAAATGTAATGTTGGATATGCTACAGAAGGAGGCACCAGGTCTCGTGAATGCAGCGGTGGAAAATGGACGCCGCTGACTCTGAAATGTGAAGGTAATAAACAATATTGATGTTAGCGTGGGAATTATAAAGTTACGTATCTGAGCTAAATGAAACTGTCTGGACTCAAGTTTCGTGATTTAAATGATGCGTAACATGTTGCGTGTTATTAAAGTTGAAAATGAAGACACCGGGTTTATTTTGTACTTATTCAACATCACAAACTGTAAATCACACAAACACTGAGAAGTAAACTGAACACTATTAAAAACACGTTAACTGAACTGTAACTGTACGTTAATGAACTGGACTCTGCTGTTTTCATTCTGGTCCCATCCGAACCGGTCCGTTTGGTAGAAGGACAGCTTCTCGACCTCGCCGGAAAAAAATAAAAATAAAAACTCAGTTGGTTGTTGTGTGATCAAAGTAAACACAAGCAAACATTAGTAAGAACGTTGATTTACCTGCAGTAAATCAGCTGATTATCACGGACTTAAAGCTCCCACTGACATCATCTTTTAACTTTCCATAAAATGGCACAACATATATATATATTAAGATTGACCTCTGATCGTTTTTGCTAAAACAATGTGAAATGAATGAAAATTCCTCTCAAAAACAGTTTAAAATTAGCGCCTTTTTTTTCACACGATAAATACGGGGTTTCCCCGTCGCGCGATTATGACGTCACTTCCAGACTCGCGTCAAATGCGCACCTTGTTTACAATGGACAAGATAACGCGACCCGTCCAATTTAGCCATTTAAAACTTTATATTTTAGCGGTTTGACTTCAGAGAAGCCAAAGTTATTTCCAGTAAACAGCAGGTTATAATTTTTTTTCAGCTCCTGCTGGTTTTTGGAGACTTTTCACTTCAGGAAGTGAGCAGCTCTGTGAGGTCTTACACAGCAGCTGATATGAGAGTCAGAAGGAATTCTACATGTAAATAGTTTTCACAGCACTGAAATGGTAATATATTAGTTAATGTTTCTAATAATTATTCAACATTAATTTATAGTTTAAAAAATTAGTCCCTTTTAAAATATCTGTTAAATATATTATTCTTTATTTTGTTTGTGTTTTCAGGTTTCCAGGTCTCCAGTCCATCA
>JBBPBX010000519.1:102875-127791 GCA_038048925.1 Garcialebias charrua
GCGATTACAATAGGCCTTTGCAACGCTTCGCTCGGGCCTAATGAGTATCTATGAAAAAACTCTAAAAAAAGCTAAGTCTGGTCCTCTGGACATTCAAAAAAACAAAACAAACCCAAGCACAAAAATTGTAGAAACGTTTCGTCTTTCGTCCGAAAGCCTTCCTCAGTCTGAGCTGCTGTATTCAGCTCAGTCTTATAAATAGCACCCTCTCACAGTGGATCAACCAGTTGGCTGATGACAGCTTGAAACCAGCTGCTCACATGATCAAGGAGGACCATAAGCCTAACGATGGATCATTAGCACCCTGATGGTTGTTTGCTATTCACAGAGGGCTGAGTGATACTAGCAATAACAGCATTGTAAGAGGAGGACAGTTGAACCCGGAGGCCAGACTTAGCTTTTTTAGATTTTTCTACCTGGATTATTGAGCATGCATCAGGGTCTATGAAAAAAGTTAGTCTAGCCTTGAATTTAGATATACTGTAAAGATTATCAGATTTTGCAATAGTGTGGGAAAGATTGATCATGTAACAACTGATCTGTTATGAAGCAGCATTATAATAAATTAAAGTTGTATTTCTGATCAACACTAATTTTATTGCAATATTCCTGCCTGTTGGGCTGTGATATTAATCTCTTAGTTTTCTACAATGTAAGATTTTTATTAGCAATTTTACTTCTACATTTTGCATTTCGTGATCTTACTGTTATTAACCTGTAATTTGAACCAAATTTTGCTCCACAGATGGCTTTACTGTGATATTTTTATTTTTTTATTTAGACCTCAAAGTAAAACATTCTGATTTTCTAAATAGAAAATTGGGAATCTAAAAAAGCTAAGTCTGGTCCTCTGGACATTAAAAAAACAAAACAAAGCAAAAATAAATAAATTGTAGAAATGTTTCGTCTTTCGTCCGAAAGACTTCCTCAGTCTGAGGTGCTGTGTTCAGCTCAGTCTTATAAATAGCACCCTCTCACAGTGGATCAGTTGGCTGATGACAGCCGAAACCAGCTGCTCACATGATCAAGGAGGACCATCAGCCTAACGATGGATCGTTAGCACCCTGATGGTTGTTTGCTATTCACAGAGGGCTGAGTGATACTAGCAATAACATCATTGTAAGAGGGGTACAGTTGACCAGACTTAGCTTTTTTAGATTTTTCTACCTGGATTATTGAGCATGCATCAGGGTAGAAAATTGGGAAGTTTCTGAGGTAGCTGAAAGTCTATGTCAGAGTCTGAGAATCTTTATTGTCATTTGCACCGCATGTGGCACATGTGATGAAATGAGATTATGTACACAGGGTCCCAGTTACATTCAACAATAAAAAGTAAAAGAAAAACAGTACGGTAATAAGATCTAAGATATGAACTAAGAAAAACATCAACTAAAAAAAACACTAAGCACTAATGTAATAGAAAAACATCATTACAAACATTGCTTTGTTTTGTTTTGTTTTTTGAATGTCCAGAGGACCAGACTTAGCTTTTTTAAATCATTACAAACAGCAGCACGAACATGAGTCTGTATGAGCAGATGGTCACGAATGAACACAGCAACAAGAAACAGATCAGCGTCAGCATGATGTGATATTTTGCAGTGATTATTCTGATTATTTAGATATTCATGAGTCTAACAGCCTCAGGGTAGAACCTGTTCCTCAGTCTAGTGGTTCTACACTTGATGCTCCTCAACCTCCGTCCTGAGGGGAGTGGGGCAAAGAGTGTGTGTGCTGAGTGGGGTCTTTCATGATGCAGGTGGCTCTCTTCCTGCATCTAGAGGTGTAGATGTCTGTGATGGTGGGGAGACTGACTCCAACAGACTTCTGTGCAGCCTTCTCCACTCTCTGGAAAGCTTTTCTTTCTGCAGCTGTGCAGCCTCCATGCCACACGTGGATGCTGGAGCACAGGATGTTCTCCACTGCACACCTGTAGAAGGAGGTGAAGACTGGGCTACTCAGACCAGCTCGTCTCAACCGTCTGAGGAAGTAGAGTCTCTGGTGACCTTTCTTGATCAGGCTGGTGGTGTTGTTGGTCCAGCTGAGGTTATCATTCATGTGTACACCCAAATACTTGTAGTTGGAGATCGTATCATCCCACTTATCATCCTACGTATAACCCCACCTGGAGTTTATTACATCAGTAAAGGGGAAACAATAGCATTTGAATGTCGTGAACGTGGGTTCTTTATTGAAGGGAAGAAGCACATTGAATGTTTGGGAAACGGACAATGGAGTGGCCCCCCTCCAACATGTGAAAGTAAATCTTCTCTTATTCCCTCATGGCCTCACAAAGCCAATCAGCTATATTTTCTGTCTTTATCTTAGATTTGAGTGTTGATATCGGAACCGAAAGACTGTGTTTATTACTTTTGTCAACATAATGTTGGACATAATTTAGTTACTAGTTTTCATGTGAAAAACCAGAGATTTGGACAAACACATTCTATTTGCTTTCATCATATTATTAATATTGTCCTTATAGTAAACTCAACAGTAAAACATGTTTTGTTCTTTTTAACAGTAAAATGCAAAGTCCCAACATTAACAGAAAATGTAGAAATCCGCCCAGCTGTACAAGACGAAGCGGTATCTATAGGACACACGATAACGTTTGCTTGTCGGCATGATTGGCTCAGCATTCAAGGCAATTCAACAATTGAATGTTTGGAAAACGGACAGTGGAATGGCCAACCTCCAACATGTACAGGTAAGAAAAAAATCACCCTGTGAGTTTCACATGAGGAAATATGTTTGTAGAAGTTGTATTATTTTTGTATTTAAAACAAAAGTTACTACTGTAACTACGGTTCTATGAATCCCGGATGACCGCCAGGGGCGATGCTTTCAAGCACAAATGAATTTTCTTGCGCATGCGCAGGTCGAGTACAAATAACAACAACGTCACCCCGTGACCTGCCGGGGACCCGCGTGACTCTATATAGGCACGTCACGTCCGGGACCCAGTCCCTCAATCTTCTGGCAAAGCAAGGATTCCGAGGGACTAAGCACCCTGGCGGTCACATGGGATTCATAGAACTGTAGTTACAGTAGTAACTTTCGTTCTATTTCATCCCTCCTGACCACCAGGGGCGGTGCTTTCAAGCACGGATGACGCATGGCAACATGGTCACGAGCAATCGTCAACGTTCAAGGAACAACAACCACGCCACTCACCTCAATGTGAAGGGGAGACATGCTGCTCCAGAACTCCTTGAAGGGGATAGGGCGCAGCCACATTCACCCGGTAAAATCGAGTAAAGGTACTCTGCGACGTCCAGGATAGCAGCACGGCAAATACTGTCCAACGGTACCCCCGTCATGGCAGCAAACGGGGTCGACATGCCCCTCGTAGAGTGGCACGTCACCCCCGCCGGTAGTGGCTGGTCCTGCAAGGCATAAGCTTTGGAGATCAAATCCACAACCCAGTGTGACAGTCGCTGTTTAGAGAGTGCCTGACCTGTACGTGGGCCAGCGTAGCACACAAAAAGGCCATCCCTCCTCCGGATGGGCGCCGTAGGGGCCATGTACGCCTCAAGTGCACGAACAGGGTACAGCTGTTCGGAGGAACCACCGGGGTCAAACCGGGCAAGATGGAGCGGTTGGGTACTACCGGCTGGTAGGGACACTTTAGGCAGAAATGTCACATCAGGCCACACAGTGTGACACCTGAGCCATCAGGGTTCCATTGGCAACAGGGCTCGGCCACAGAAAGAGCCTACAATTCCCCCACACACTTTGCAGAAGCCATAGCTAAAAGAAATGCAGTTTTCAATGAGAGCCATTTGAGGTCCGCAGACGTCAGGGGCTCAAACGGGGGGGACCGAATAGCCTCAAGCACCAGAGAAAAAAAATCACCCATGCTAGCACCATAGTCAAAGTCAAAGTCAACTTTATTGTCAAAACTGCAATATGTACAGGACATACACAGGATTGAAATTGCATTTATATTATTATATTTAATATATTATTATATTATTATAGGGCGTCTAGGCGGGTGCAAACGCCGAGCACCTCTTAAAAAAAGTGCAACGTCCTTGTCCCGGCCTATCGAACATCCGTTCAGGCCGACATGCCAACGAGAAATGGCAGCCACATACACCTTTAAGGTAGATGGGGACCGTCCTCGATCCAGTAACGCTTGCAGGAAGGTCAGTATGTCAGGGACTGAACACCGTACCGGATCCTGCCCATTATCGCGGCACCAGGCCACAAAGGCTGCCCATTTATTAGTATACACGGCCTGCGTGGAGGGCGCCCACGCATTGGCCATTGTATGTCCTACCGGCCCGGTGTATCCTGAAAAGGTGGGCCCCGACCCTGTAGGGGCCAGACCCAGAGTTGGAGCCAGTCCAGGTCCCGGTGCAGGACCCGACCCTCCATCTGGGAAAGAAGGTCCGTCCTGGATGGGAGAAGCATCGGCGAGCCAGAGCAGAGTTCGCATAGCAGAGGGAACCAAGTCCTTGCTGGCAAGAAGGGGGCCACCAGGAGAACCGTGTGCCTCTCCTGACAAATCCGCAGGAGGGTCTGAAAGAGAAGGCTGAAGGGCAGAAAGGCATAAAGGAGGGACCGGGGCCAGTCGTGCGCATACCTGTCAAGTTTTGGATTTAAAAATAAGGGAAATTTTCTGACGGGTACTCCGAGCCATCCCACTCAGGGGTCTGCAACCTTTACGATAAAAAGAGCCATTTTTCACCGTTGTTCACTACATTAAACGTGTCCAGAGCCGCAACAACCTGCTACAACTGTGGTTATCAACTGGTGGCCCATGGGCCACTTTGGGTTTGCTGGAGGGGATTTTGTGGCTAGTAAGGGTCACACTATAAAGCAAAATATATCTAATGCTTTTTAACATTTATTAAAGAAAAAGACCAGATTCTTGTAAAGGGGAAGTTTTCAGTGTTTATCTGTTTTTAAATTAAAAAAAATATATATATAAACTATGCAGACAGTTCTTCATGAAAAGAAATAAAGCATCAAATTAAAGTATAGTTTTACTCGTACTCGCTCCAGTGTTCACATATTTGTAAAAGAAATGGCATCAAATCAGTTTGAATTCATTCTTTTTTGTTGGTTGTACATGTTATGGGGCGGCCGTGGCATAGTGGTAATGGCAGTCGTCCCCCGATCGGAAGGTTGGTGGTTCGAATCCTGGTTCCCCACACCATGTGTTGTTGTGTCCTTGGGCAAGACACTTAACCCAGAGTTGCTCCCGGTAGGACTGGAAAGCACCTTGCATGGTAGTCTGCCGCTACCGGTGTATGAATGTGTGTAGCATTCAATGTGTGTAGCGCTTTGAGATTTTCACTAATGAAAAGCGCGTTATAAATTGAATTCATTATTATTATTACCAATAAAATTCAGTTTTATGTCAGTTTTAGCCAAAGCTTGAAAGAGCCACTAAAGAGGGAGCAAAGAGCCACATGTGGCTCCAGAGCCGCAGGTTGCAGACCCTTGCACTAGCCCAACCAAAGTCCAGGACCCCTTACATTTTAAGACAGGTTTACAAGAAATCTAAAATAACTACCTATCAGCCACTTACAAACCAGTTATGTGATCACAATCTGATAGGCCTACCTTTGTTGACATTGAAATGCTGTGAACATTCTTGCCTCTAGCCCGCGTTTGTGCTTGACGGATTTTTCATGCTGACGGACATCGTTCCTTCCCCCATGAGAGACACTAAAGTCGCAGTTACAAATCTTACAAAACGCGTAATTGTGCCCCACCCTACTCTTCTTTAAATTCGCTGTCCCATTTTTCAAGATATTTACACGAAGTCTTAACTTTTTTGGCAGGGACGCCTTCTCTCTCGTTACATTCATCTATCTCTGGTGTGTTTTTCCGGGTTTGTCCCGGCGCTGCCAGCACTAACATCGCGAGAACTGCCACCGAGGCTACTGCAGGTGGCAGTTCTCGCGAGGCTAGTGACAGAGGCACTGGAATGTTTTTTTTTTTTAAACAATATTATAATATGGGAAATTTCTGGGAAAATAATAATTTGGGATGACGCTGGGAAAGAGGGGTAAAATCCGGTAGTTTCCCGGCCAAAACGGGAGACTTGACAGATATGGACTGCATCCTTATCGTATGTTGTTAAATGTGAGAAAGTTTATCTTTCATTTTATCACAAACATTAACCTGATGTTTGTGCTGTTAGCTCATCTTATTTGATTTAAACAATAAAAATTTAAAAAAGATGCCAAAAGCAGCCAAAATGTATCAAACTGGGTCTACAAAAAGATGGGTTTTAAATGTGATGCAAATGTTTAGGACCTCCGGACGGCCGGCGTGGGACCTGAGGTGGTCAATTAAGTCCAAGACATTATGAAAGAAGTCCCAATGGGCTCCGGAAACAGCGGCGGCCCTTCGACAGTGGCGGCCCTTCGACAGTGGTGGACCTTCGACAGTTTGTCCCCCACTTGGAAGCTCCTTTGTTTCACCGCTGAGTCTGGTGGGTCCCATTCTGTGCAGCCAATCAGCACCCGGATTACATTAATTCATTCTTGTGAATCTTGTTTGTAAAAAGTTTAATTTTCTCAAAGAAACTTTTCCAAGTGGCATAAAATCTTACATTTGAAAAGCCGGTTCGGCAATCATGACTTCGCTTTCTGTTCGGTAGAAAGCAGTGGCCAGAGGCACTACAGTACAGTGTTGTACTGTAGTGTAAACAGCGTCTGTGCTACCATTTTTGAAGGGAGGAGACCCCCACTATTTTTAACAATTATCAACCAATCTCCAAACTCTGTATTTTAGCTAAGGTTTTAGAAAAACTAGTAAATACTCAAGTCAAGAAGTATTTGGACTTTTAAAATATTTTATCTTCCCTCCAATCTGGCTTGGGGAAACATGACTGCTTTGTTAAAGGTTTTTAAGATGTTGTTGAAGCTTTGGACACTACTGTGCTGCACTTTACTTAGACCTGTCCGAAACCTTTGATATGTAGATCATGACATCTTATGACACAAGCTCTCAGATATTGGCTTCTCAGATTGCACCGTTGGCTGGTTCTCAAACTATCTCTCAGGTCAGAGGCCATGTGCTTGACGGTACTTCATCTAGCTACCTAACGGTCACCAATAGTGTGCCACAAGGCTCAGTTTTAGGTCCCACTCTTTTTACAATTTGTTTAACTCTGAATGCCAGAAAACTTCTTGTAACCACTACCTTCCTACCAGCCATTGACTACGGTGACATTACATGAATGCCCCGGCCAGCTTCTTACAGATGTTGGATGTTATCTACCATGGAGTGCTAAGATTCATAACTGGTTGTAACTGAAAGTTATGCACCATAACTCATGTTCCCTGAAGGAAGGGAACGAGGTGCAACACTATTGCTATGGGAATTGCGCCCCCGCGCGATTACCTGAAGGAATACATTCACGCCTTTACGGCAGTGGGCGTCAGCGTCACCTCAGAGGCCCCGCCCTCTGGGTACTTAAGACGCTAGCGCCCATCCAAACGGTCTCCAAGTGCACTTCACCGAGCTTTGGCATTGAAAAGGGCCAACTGTGTTGCACCTCGTTCCCTTCCTTCAGGGAACATGAGTTATGGTGCATAACTTTCAGTTCCCTTTATCAGTCAGGTTCACTCGGTGCAACACTATTGCTATGGGAACGTAATTCATTCACGCCCTTGAAATGCTCAGTAAAATGCATGCTTGTGAGAACTTAGCCTTTATACATTAAGCGTTTTGGCTACTCTCTACTGTGTGTTAGAGAGTACAGCCTGAGTGACGTCACATGCAGAAACACCCAACAGTAATGTTCCTGCAATCGCGTTTGTGGAACTCCAGCTTGCATTAGTGCATACGTCTGCAACTGGTATGCCCACGGTGCGGCCAAGCCCCGAGTGGGAAGGGCGTGTGCCCCAGAAGGCACCTGCCGACCTCCGCTGCTGTACATAAATCTTATGGCCTTAGCTGCTCAGTGTGAGAGGCACTGTTTCGATAGGGCTCTGCCAGCAGCTGGAGTGGCAAAACATACGAACAGCTAATTAGCTTCTTCTAATCAGCAGTTTATTATTATTATCTTTTCCGCTTTTTTTTAACACCCCTGGCCCTAACAGGGCAGAGTGTCCTCAACCTCCTCTGTCCCTCAGCGAGGGCAGGAGGGGGAGGAAATGATAAGAGCTCAAAGTCCAGACTTCTGGTATCTAAAGTTGGCATCATTGAGACATATGCGGGGTTTTCACGCGGGGCGACCTTTGACCCCTCAGGGGCGGACTTTGTACACATTGGGTGTACAGATAAGCGTGGAGGTCCCCTGCATGCTTGGTTGAGCTGAGAGCTAAGAGTGGAGCAGTTACATAAGATGGCAAATTTATCTTAAAGCTACCCAGATACCCTAATGGAGGCTCCCATAGAGCGTCCAGGACTACTAAGGGCCTCAGCAGGTCCTGTAAAATGATAAGGAGTGGGCTGGACCGAGTCTGTAGAATATTATATAATATTTCTCCCCAGACTCCCAGACTCAAAAACACGCCATTGCGAGCGTAAGGAGCCTAAGTTGTCTTAGCCCTCACTCCCTGTGCGTTGTTTATACGTAGCTGGTGAGGCCTAAGGCCGTCAGCCTGTCCCCTTCAGCGGCCAAGCTGAGACTTGCCACAGTTCTGGATGTGGGTGAAGAAGCTGCCCGTGTGCTTGAGTTAGCAGGTCCCTGTGAGGGGGCAGCTGCCATGGTGTCCCTGACAGCATCAAAATCATTTCTGGGAACCACGGCTTATGTGGCCATTTGGGGGCTATTAATATCAGGGAGAGAGCTCCCTTGAGTACACATTCCAGCGTCACCTGAATTAAAGGGACAGGGGAAAGGCATAATATAGCACCCCTGCTGGCCAGTTGTGGGACAGGGCATCAGTCCCCAGTGGTGCGTCTGTCTCTTTAAGAGAAAAATATTGTTCGCAGTGCGTACTGGTTTTGCATGCGAACAGGTCTACGGATGCCTTACCGTACCGTGACCAGATCTGATCCACGACTCATGGTTCAGTCTCCATTCTGAAGCCAACAGTGGTCCTCTCGAGAGGGCGTCTGCCCCGTGGTTCAGATCGCCTGGGATATGAGTCGCCCTGAGCGACAATAACCTTGGAGCACACCACGTGAGCAGCTTTTGGGTCAGACCGAGGAGGGCTCGGGACCTTGTCCCCCCTTCCCTGTTGATGAAGGACACCATTGTCATGTTGTCTGATTTCACCAGGACATGCTGCCCTACGATCAGTCCTTTTTTGAAAAAGTGCTTCACTGACAGGAAGACGGCTCTCAATTCCAGGAAGTTGATGTGTAAACTCGCTTCCTTCCTGTTGTTTCCAGAGGCCTTGGGCGTTCTGATTTCTGCAGACTGCCCCCCATCCCGTTTTTGAGGCGTCTGTTGTGATTACCATGCGGGACAATACTCGTCCCAACGGGACGCCTTTCGTGAACACTGAAGGGTCCCTCCATGGTTCTAGGACTGTCAGGCACTCTGAGCTGACCCTAATTTTCCTTGCCCACCTCAGGGGGGCAGGGCGTGTGTACCTGTTTAGCCATATCTGTAGAGCACACATTTTCAAAAGCGCATGCGGGACACAGGGTATGGCCGCCGCCAAGAGGCCCAAGAGGCGTTGGCAAAGCGTTAGGGACACCTCCCGGCCCAGTTGAAAGCTTGCCAGGAAAATGCGTATTGAGGAAATGCGTTCCTCTGAAAGCCATGCCCTGTACAAAATGGTGTTGACCTGTACTCCCAGAAATACGGTAATCTGTGATGGAGTCAGGTCGCTTTTCTGCAGGTTAATGACGAAGCCGAGAGCCTCCAGATGAGAGATCACCATGTGGGAGTGCAGCTGGGCCTGCGCTTTGCTCTCAGCTAGAATCAGAAGGTCATCCAGGTAGTTCATGATCCTGACACCTTGGCCCTGAGAGGGGCTAACGCTGCATCCAGACATTTTGCAAATGTACGTGGTGCAGTTTTTAATACGAAAGGTAAAGCCTTGAATTCATATGCTTTCCCTTCTAACGCAAAGCGGAGGTATTTTCTGTGTCTCCTCCATACACTCACGTGGAAATAAGCATCTTTTAAATCCACGGTACAGGTGTAGTCGCCCGGTCTCACAGACTGGAGGACTTGTCTCAGTGTAAGCATCTTGAATTTAAATGTTTTTAATTCTTTTGTTCAGCGTTCTGAGATCGAGGATCGGCCTCAAGGACTGGTCTCTCTTGGGCACGAGGAAGTATTTACTGTAGTGGCCAGAGCTGTTCTGGAACAATACTTATTACTCCTTTTTGCAGCATAGTTGAAATATCCTCTCTCAGGACGTGTGCACGGGCTGGGTTTATGTTTGACCGCAGCACCCCCATGAACGGGGGCGGTCTCTTGAGGAACTGCAGCCTGAGGCCATGACAGACTGTCGTCATGACCCATGCGTTTGGAAGACACGCCCTCCAGGCCTGCGCATGCGCCGTGAGCCTGGAAGGCATGTTTACTGCAGGCTGCTTGTGCTTTACTGGCGCGGTAGGGGTGGCCTTTGACCCCTCTCTCTCGGCTCTGGGCGAGCTGACCTGCCCGTCAGAGGACGCCGTGTGGTCTGACTGCCCCAGACAGACCCTGTATGTCCTGCTGCGGTACATTTTCTGACCTAGCAGCTCGCGTTTCACAAGGGAAGAGGGAGAAATGCCCTTTCCCTTTACTGTGACTGTTTTCACAAAAGGTTGCCGTGCTGACGTCGTTTTTTTTTTTTTTTTTTTTTTGTCAAGAACCAGGGCAGACTGTGCTTTGGTACTTTTATTTTTGTGTTCAGATGAACAAATGTTTGTTTTTATTTTACACACAACAGGGAAATCATGTTTTGTGCATACACAACTGTCACCAGCTCTTCGTAGTGTTTTACAAATAAAGTCTGGGTTTAAAGGTTCAGTATGCAGTTTCTGTAGAACTGCAGCAGTTAGAAATATTTTCAACAGGCAAAGCATTCTGATCCCTCCCCCTCAGAGCCATATGTGGCTCTGCCCCCTTGTGGTCTGTTGAATTTCAAATTCAAGCTCTGTTTTTATTGGCTGATTCAAATTCAAGCTCTGTTTTTATTGGCTGGTTACAAACTCTGTTTTTATTGGCTGGAAAATGGCGGGTCACCTTTTCTTTTTAGAAATGCTTATTTACCACCTGGAGAAGCAAGGGGACAATATTTTTTTTAATTTTTTTTCAGAGATTACCTGGCTAACATCAGTCTGTCAGGAGGTAGTGACAGAGTGAAGAAATATGTTCATAAAAAAAGCTACATACTGCAGCTTTAAACAACTTGGTTCCCTTACCACTTGGGCGGGCGAACCTGCAAAACTGTGAGGCAGGCCCATTTCATCAGGCCTGCATCTGCCTCCCGCCTGGGTTTGCCGAGGAGGATCTTGGCGGAGCCGCTTGGCAAGAACGTGCTCCCCATCGTAAGCTGATCTCTTCTGTGGGGGACGTCGCGTGGCTGAGCGGTGCCGAGGCTGCGTGGGTCCGATCCCGTTGGCGTCTCTGAGGGGGGCAAAGGCCTTTCTTGGCAACCCCTCACGAAGGGCCTCAGCCTGCTTGCGTCTTTGCTCCAGCTTGCTCTGGATATGTTCCAGAGTTCCCCCGAAGAGTCCCGTCGGCTCAATCGGGTGGTGCAAAAAGAGGGACCGCTGGCCCTCCGGCAGGTCCGTCAGAGTCATCCACAGGTGGCGCTGGGCGATGACCACTTCCAACATGCATCTCCCCTGCGTGATGGCTATTGTCCCCATCATGCGGAGCACGAAGTCAGAGGCCCTGCGAGCTTCCTCCAGGACCTCTGCTGCGGTCTGTTTGTCTGAAGTTACCTGGAGCTCCTGTAGTTTTTCTGCCAGGTATGCCTGCATCATGGCTGAGGCGTTCATTGCGCATGCAGCGAGGCCCTGAGCTCGGTAGCATTTATCAAGCTGTACGGCCGAAACGCGGCAGGCCTCTCTGGGCAGAGTCGGTTTTACGCCTGTGGTTCCGGGGGCTAGGTGAGACGCCAGCGTGTCCTCTATTTGGGGTGCGCTGGCGATTCCTGCCGCCTCCATTCCGGCGACCTCCAGGAAGTGAGAGAGTGGCAGCAGCATGAGAGCTCTGGGTTCAGCCAAGGAGCGCGTAAGCTCCGTGAGGAAATCTGGAAAAATGGGCATTCTGTACCTCGTTGTCAGCTGCTGTTTCGCGTAGAAATAAATCCCTGCCAGCCTCGTGACCTGTTGGCGAGGCGGGGGATCTGGCCATGCGATCTGTAGCGTGTCCGTCGCCATGCGACACAAGTCGAACAAAGCGGGGACCGAGGTATCCATTTCCGGCAGGACTGGCGTGGGGTTCTGGAAGAAGACTCCATCTTGTCTCCCGTAACTGTACTCGGCGTCTAAGTCAGAAGTTTCAGGTGTCGAGTCCCCGATAGGGTCCGCCATGTCCGGATTGTTTCCCCCTCCGACCTGTCCGTTGCATTGCAGGTCCATGCTCTTGAGCTCCATCGCGGGAGCGAGTGCTCCTGTAGGGCCCATGGCTCGTCAGGCCGCGGCGCCATCCATTGCCTTGGCCACGTTTTCCAAGCGTTGTTTTCTCATGGCCTCCGGCAGCTGGCTGCAGTGTGGGCAGGAGCCGGGGGATCCCAGCGCTGTTCTAGAGTGCAGAATTCCCAGGCAGACATGACAGGCCTCGTGGGTGTCCGTCGCCAAGAGGGATTAGCCGCAGCCGCTGGGGCAGGGGCGTGAGCTAGGGCTCGCTAGCCTGCTACTTTTCTTTAGAACCTTGGTTCTCCGCTTTCCCTTCTCGGGAGCCATGTCCGAGAAGCGTCGAGCTTGTCGTTTTGATCTTCATCCGATGAGGTCCTCTCCGTCGCGTCGCTTTCTCTGGCTAGCTTGCTAATTGTTAGCAAGCTAGTAGTGTGGCACAGTTAGCACAGTCGAGTGAAGCAGCTGCGAAGAGAGAAGAAAAAACTTTGAAGTTAGGTAGAAGGCGCTGGACCAGCTTTCGCCAGCCCAGCAGTACGCAGGAAAATTCTCTGTACACTCAGCGTAAGGAGCAAGCTCATCTCTGGTCGAGCGATGTGATAACAGAGAAGTCCCACGAAGTTCAGGTTTTAGCGAGGTGAAGGGCAAAAAGAGACAGTTGGGGTGGGCGCTAGCGTCTTAAGTACCCAGAGGGCGGGGCCTCTGAGGTGATGCTGATGCCCACTGCCGTAAAGGCGTGAATGTATTCCTTCAGGTAATCGCACGGGGGTGCAATTCCCATAGCAATAGTGTTGCACAGAGTGAACCTGACTGATAAAGGGAACTACCGTACCCATCACTACTGTGTACTCCTTGGTCAGTTGGTCATCATTGTCTACACGCTTTCACACTGGTTCATTTTCATCTATAAATCCCTCCTTGGTCTGCTACCTTCTTATATCTCCTCCCACATGTTACATTTTCAGTGCAGTTTCAACATGCGCTCTCAGGCCATCATTACCTGCAGCGTACCCTCAGTGCAGACTAAATTTGTCAAAAAGGCCATACTCAGCTCCTGCAACCTGGAACACCTTGCAACAGGAACTGATGTTGTCCACCTTGATTTCTTAAAGGGGTTTCAAACATTTGGTAATGTCAATGGAAAAATCAAGGCACATATGTTCTTGTTTTTGGTATTCCACCCTGTTTTACGGCACCCTGGTTTATTGTTTTGTACACTACACTTATTTTAACTGCATTTTTACTGTAGTTTTTTGTTGTCTTTGTTTACTGTTATTATTGTCTGTACTTTATATGTTCTGTTTGGAACAGGTCCCTCTTGTAAAAGAGTCCTCGTGACTCAATGAGACTAGCCGGTATAAATAAAGGTTGAATGAATGAAAATTGACTTATGGGCAAAGTAGTTTGTTTGAGTGGTTACTGTGTAGTCTGATTGAAAGAAAATTACAAAATGGCAGCACCTGTCTAAATTTATTTTTATTTTTTACTTTTTCCCAACCACGTAAGAACTGTAACATTACTGTAAAGTTGACAATCATGTGTCCTGCACTGTACAATTTTTTTAAACATGTTAATGTGCGTTGGCAAACTGCGACATAGCAAGTCCACGCAAGTCATATCATGAAGTAGTGAGGGACTACTGTATACAGTACATGAAAAGGGACTACCATATTTATAAGACTGAGTTTAGTGCAGCCCCTCAGATTGAAAATGTCTTTTGGATAAAAGATGAAACGTTGCAACAAGAAGAATCCATCCAGAGGACATGGCTTTACTTTGTTAGACTTTTGTTTGCATTTCTCACATAAATAATATAATACTTTGGTGGCAAACTGAATACCACAGTTTGCTGCTAAAATGAACAATTCAGCCTTTGGTTCTCACCCGGTGGTTGATCCAAAAGTGGGTATTGAGCCTTTGCCTGAGCAAAGAAATGTTAAGACAAATAATGTTCTCATTTTCTCATCAAGTTACTGAAGTGAAGAGTTTTGATTTAAATTAAAATGCAGCTTTTGGAGTTGACTTGCTGTGATATTTTATTCTACTATCTCCATCTTTTTATTCAATAAATTTGAGAACTGATTTTTTTTTTTCCTTGATTTGGATCGTGACTAGTCATTAAGGGGTGACGGTGGGTCCCAAAGCTGGACCAGTTTAGAACCAATCAATGGAAACTGGAGGAGCAGCCCAAAGGTCTACAATGGGAAAAACATGATCTTAATTTGTTTTAACAAAAGAAAAAATCCTATGTGCCCACTCATTCATCCATTCATCCACATCATCCACAACAGACAAAAGAAGAATAGACTCTACATGAGAATAATAAAACCATACACACAACTGTCTTAAAAGTTTAAACATGTTACAAGCTGTGATATATACTAAAATATAAAACAACTGTAACACTGAATGCCTTAACTTTTACTTTGAAACTTTACTTTTTTGTGTGTTCTGAAACTGTCAAAGATCGAAATGTAAAGTATTGTTTAAAACACAAAATGCATGTGTTCATAACCCTAATTAAATCACCTTTTATCCGTGTAGCTGTTCACATGGACCAAAATGAATTAACATTTGAACCATCTTTAAATAGTTTCAGAGAAGAAGAGATAATGTATCAAAAAGATTCATTTCAGGAGTTGCAGATTTGTTCAACTCTAGCCCTCTGAAGCATCACGCAGATGTGGGTTTTGTGCACAAGTGTTCACAAGTTAATGGCAAGTTAGGTGAGGACAACATGAACATGTTGATTTTTGTAGAAATATAAAAATGATTTTAACTTGGTTTGGTCATGACAAATTACAGTGCAAACATGACTAAAGTTTTATTGCAGTTCAAAGTTGTTTCATTAAAAACTATATAACTAACTTGACTTTTGTCTGCAGGTCCATACACAGATGGAGCTTATTTTATTTTATTCTACCTTTATGTGCAGTTTACACACTTTCTGTCTTGGGAAAGCTTCTGGTTTTAGTGTAGCTATGAAAACTTGTGCAGGTGAACACGTTAAAGAAACATGGAGAATATGTAAATGCAAAATAGACAATACAATAAGATAAACAGTTATTTAAAGTTATCCATGTGTTTTGTTAACCCCTGGGCCTTACTGACAGCTGGCATGTCATCCGTTTTGAATTTCACACAGACAATAACCCAGTGACCGGCTTCACAGCTAAAATAAATCCTTAAATAAACTGATGCCAGTTGGCATGGTAACCTCATGTGTCTTGATTTTCACATCGTCTACCCACTTTGAAACGTGGGGAGCTCAGCATGACTTTGAATTTAAAGCTGAACCAAACAAAGGATGAAAATGCTGAATGTCTTTGAAAATAGTGAGGATGACCACACGGCCTGAGAGAAAAGGGCTTGGCCGAGGGGAAAATTGTGAAATTATGAACAATGAATAAAACGAATGTATGAGTTCAGCAGATAGGAAAGCATAAGACTCGATCTCAAACAGTCAGCAGTCACGTCTGAATTGATATCAAACAGGTCAAACTAATGAAGTGGGAAATAAATTCTGTTTTCTGACACTGCTGTTCTTTTCTCAATTTACCTCCCACAAAGAGGCAACAACCCTTTGTGTTTCTGCCAGCAGATGGTTGTGCAACACTCAGAAACAAAAAAGATGTTTGGGCCATACCAATTTTGAAGATTCGTTGTTTATTTTTAGTTTACCATTACGTGTTAATTATTTAAGCTGATTTTATTTTTATTTTTAATTGTGGCAATATTTTGAAAAATCCACTTAATCGATAAAGTGATGATATAGCCTGTTAAGGTGCAATTCATTTCCATATGGGACTAGAACATTCATGTTTGAACATTCAAGTTCATGAAGGCCTGTCCTGAACATTAGTTCATGTCACATCCATAGAATTTCCACGAGGGGGCGCCAGAGTCGAGCAAAAATGAGAATCTGAACTGAATTGATGGATGAGGCTTTTCCTTTAATGAAGAGTTCTTAATAGATTGATTGCCACACACAAACCCAGATAAGTGCGTGTTTTCAGTAAAGACCTTTAATTTAAGCTTTTTAAGCTATGTCTAAATTTGCGTTGAGCTCTGCATTTAGAAATTCACAAGGATGCATCAATATGCAGTGGTTGCAAGGTTGGAGTAATGCCTCTGCAGCTGTGAACGCACAGATGTTTTCCTGAATCTTTCAGTTGCAATGTTTTTCTCATAACAGAATGCAAAGAAAGATCTTGACCGAAAGGGGAAAATGTATAGACATGTCAGATTTTTGGCCGGAGGCTTTGCACTGTTTACCTGGACAGCATTTGTCAGTAAAAGTCACTGGGTCAGATAATTGAATGAAAAGAGACAGATGGCGGCAGCATTTACTGCTGATTACATGGAAGCTGTAAAGTGCCTCTCAGTAGCTGGGGGTGTCGGGACCTGGCCCATTAAACTACTGGAGCCTGAATCTTAAAGGGATGTAGTTGCACCAGGAGGAGAGCGCACATAAAAAAAAAAAAATACTAGACACCAAGATGCTGTCACCCAAGGCATTTATCTAAAAACAAATTAATTAATTAATTATACTGGTTCTTTGCAAGAAAAACAAATCAGTACCTTAAATATTTGGAGTTAGGATGGAGGTGCCATCACTCACCAGGATCAAAGTATGAGGCCTCTGGGTTATAAGATAATGGCACAGGATGGCTGTATGTGCACAATGCAGTCAATATAAATTGTTATAGTGACGTAGGGCCATATGCAGAGTCATGAAATCGCGGCATTGTTGTTGGGCAAACCTGCTGGGTAAGACATCAAACTAAAGGCCCAGGATTCCTTACAGAGATGATGTCGCTCGCCTCCTTTCATGCCAGCAGTGGAGGGCACAGCTAACCAAAAACAACTTTGCTAACCAGCATCGTGTCAACTAAAAATTAGCTTTGCTAATGCTAAATTGGGAGAGAAAAAAATAGCTGACATTAATGTTAAACCACTAAGTTTCCAGTTGAAGCTGCGTCGACCAATCACGTCCTGTCACATGTACGTGTACTCAGGGCCGGCCCAAGGCATAAGCAAACTAAGCAGCTGCTTAGGGCCCCGGGGCCACTAGGGGCCCCCCTAAGTGCAACAGATTATTGTTTTTATTTTTTTAGTAATGATTTCTATATGATTCTATTTAATCTTTCAAGTTCAGCTTTTGCAAATTGTTACATACATTTACATAGTTTTAAGAACTAATTATTCAACTTTAAATGTCTTTGTTTAAACCATTTTACGTGGTTTCATTGTTCATTTACATTATTTAAGTATTTCCTTGATATTTTTATTTTCTTTTGTCTGTTTTTGCACAATTTAATTAATTTTTATGCATCCAAGTTCTTTTATCTGTTGTTTGTTGTTGATCTTGCGCTCCAAATTATTTTGAACATTACTGTTGCAGTTCTTTGGAACCAAAGTTAATAAACCAGATGACATTTTTGCAGTAAAATACATTGTATACTGGTGTTTTTTCTTTTCTTCCTTTAGTTACTTTTAGTACCAAAATACACATAGGATAATAACCAGGGCTGTCAGAGTTGCAATGGGTTTATGTTAGGTCAGTGAATGATCTGATCATCTGACTGTTGATTGCAGTAATCCACATTATTAGCAAAAATAGAGGGCCCCAAACCAAATTTCGCTTAGGGCCCCATGGCAGCTTGGGCCGGCCCTGCGTGTACTGTAAGAAATGCCTTATCAAACTAAGAGGTTTGGTTTTTCAGCAGAATACTGAGCTACAGTGCTGATAATTTGTGAGTTTTAATAATGTGCATAAAGTACTGAAGGCACGTGTAGTAAATATAAACCACACAAAGCGTTAATTTGACGTTCTGCTGTTCACCTGCTGACGCTGACTTTAATCTGTGAACGACGGGCTTTTCTCTGCCTTCTCCCTCTGAGCCCGCTCACTGTTCATTTACATTTGTTTGATGTATTGCCTTCTCGGAGAAACGTGTGATATGTTTACTGATGTGTTTTTCTACTAACTCCACCAGGCAGGGAATCAATACTCCCATTACAGGTAGATTCCCCTTCCCTGACCTGCAGAATAGTAAACATCAGTCTATATCTTTGTCAAAATGATCGCCAGCGCGTGTTAGTTGAGGTTGTATAAGAAGATAATCTACAGCTTTGTAGCACCAACAAAGAAAAGGTCAATAATTTACTTATTTATTTCTCTCTCTCGCTCTCTTTTTTTACAGTAGGTAGTAGGGGTGCGAATCTCTCAGTGTCTGGAGAATCGATTCGATTCCGATTTTTGGTGTCACAATTCGATTCAAAATCGATTTTTCGATTCAGAAACGATTTTTCTATTAAAATGGTCATAAATTTAGTTTCAGTTTTGTAACTGACAAGCTGAAAAGAATAAACAACAATGTAAACAAATAGAACATTTATTTAAAACAATAATTTTAGGTTCCTTATTGTATCAAATTATTTGCATCCTTTGAATCCTGCACCCCTAGGGTAGTGGAATGCAAATCTCCATTGTCAGCCAGTCTCTGATAGAAATGGTTCTAACTAAATCAATTTTACAGTTTTTAAGTTCAAATTTGGTGTGGTAGTAGCTGACAGTCATCCCCAACAGATGTCTTGGACTTTAACTGATCACACAAGATTTTTCTTCAAAACATTGCCATTTAACTTTACAGTCAACACAGCTTAGCGACATATCTCATGACCCATGTACAGTATGTGTTTTGTGAAAACGTTCAGAAAGTAATCACTAGTTGTACATCTACAACTGATTAATATTTAAAGTCAACTAAATTCACAGTTAATTAATGTTATCTAACCCAAAATGGTTACAACTCAGCCAATTTTACATTAAATAAGCTAAAATTTGGTGTGGTAGTAGCGCATCATTATCACATACACATACGTGGAGAACTACAAATACTGTGCAAGGTTTGACCTAAAGAGCTATGACTGCCTTGAAAAGCAGCGGGTGATATGCATTCCTGCATCTCAACTTAAAACCATGTCAGATACTTTTCAAGAATATAACATTATAGCTCAGCTTATACAGGTAGTCCCCGACTTACGAGCGAGTTCCGTACACGGGCCGCTCGTTTGTCGAAAATTCATAAGTAGGATCACAATTTTTTTATTTATAAATGAATACATGTACAGTACTGTACAGTCACCAAGCACTTAGCCTATCCTAACAGTTTTTAAAGATGGAGTGAGTTGAATTGTCTCCCTTTCACATAAAGGGAGCTAGCTCCCTTTATGTGAATGGAGCCTGCAGGGAGGAGGGAGACAATTCAACTCACTCCTTCATCTTTAAAAACTGTGTTAGGATAGGCTAAGTGCTTGGTGACTGTACAGTACTGTACATTTATCTATTTATTAAAAATATACAGTATATATTTATTTTTATTTTTTATTTATAAATAGATAAATGTACAGTACTGTACAGTCACCAAGCACTTAGCCTATCCTAACACAGTTAAGGAGTCAGTTGAATTGTCTCCCTCCTCCCCAGCAGGCTCCATTCACATAAAGGGAGCTACTTTCACTTTCACTTTATGTGAAAGGGAGACAATTCAACTCACTCCTTCATCTTTAAAAACTGTGTTAGGATAGGCTAAGTGCTTGGTGACTGTACAGTACTGTACTGTACATGTGTTCATTTATTTAAAAAAAAAAAGTTTTTTTTTAATGAGATGCATATTCGTAAGTCCGGAACCTCGTATGTCAGAGCGCTTGTAAGTCGGGGACTCCCTGTAGTTTGCATTACAAAATTTTACTTTTGCAATAAAAAAATATATAAAAAACTATAACCTGAGCAGTTTTACGCTCAACTTAATCAGAAGATGAAGCAGACTTTTTCAACTGGAGCTGAACACAGAGTTATAGTGAGCCTCCAACTCCATCACATTTAAAGGTTTACTTTCACTCGCGCTGCATTCTGACTCAACCGCATCGACAAGACAGTAAACTGAGCACAATTACCTGTCTGCGGGGAACGAGTCGGCCTACATCAGCATAATCAATTTCTCCAGCCGGATGCTGGTCATCCAAAATGGAGATCATTCACAAATCGCAGTGTCTGCCCTTCGAGTTCAAGTTTAATGCCATCAGAGCTACCATTCACTATCAATCACGCCCATTAAACTCCCTTCTTTCTCATCTGGGTGCGTTAATGAAGACAGTCTATTTGCGTTGTGTTACCTCCATCATTTAATCCAGCTACAAGGATTATGTTCAGATGTTATGAGGGTGTTTGGTGTGTTCTCTGCTCCTTTCACCTGACTGGCCTCACAGTAAAGATGATAAACAGTGTAAAAAGGAAGTGAGCAAACATCCAGAGGAGGCAGTCCTCTTGAACAAATATTTGTAGACCTTGTTTGGGCAGGGTTTTCTCTCACGCGCGCTTAGAAAAGAGGCAGTTTTATGGACCCTGTGCGTGCATCTGCTGCTGCGCGAGCTTGTTCATACTGAGCACAACAACATTAATCTGTATGCATTTCTCATTAATTAATCATAGTTGAGCAGTAGGACCATCGATGATCCATTTGCATTATGTAAGGGCCCATAATGCATTGCATGCTGCCTTTCATACCACAGCTTTAGGTTAAAACATCTTATGTTGAGGAATGATGGAAGTTCAAGCCAACAACATTCTGCTCAGTCAGGCAGCACTGCAAAAACCTGCATGAGCTCACATTAAAGTATTTGTAAGAAATGAGTCTCAGCTACTACCACTCCAAATTTGAGTTCAATATCTCAAAAGCTTTTTGCATTTACAAAGGTTGCTTATAGCTGTGGTGGCCATCTTGATTCCAAAGTGGATCAGTTGTAGACACTCATCTATTGATTACTTTCTGAGAGTTTCCTTACAATCTGTCCAGTGGGTCGTGGAATATTTAGCTAAAAGTACAAGCAGACACACACACACACACAAGCGATAAATGTGTGTCACCATGTTTGCATGTCGTCATCAAAGCCTTCTTCTCTGCAGTCCCCTCTTGAAGGATTGGAGCAGCACTGCACACTGAGAACAGAGATTGGCTCACAGCCGTGCCACTCAGGCAGCAAATACTCTCAGACTTCCTCTGTCCTCGTTTCCTAGTGCAGGCTGAGAGCAGGGAGGGGAATGGATGTTTTTCTGTGCGAGACGCCGGCACTGCCTCACCCTGCTCCTCCTCACCTGTCCTTGACTGGACGAAACACAGAGGAGGCTGCCCTGCTCTCTCCTCCTCTCCTCCACCTTGTTGAGTCTGTCTTCCTGTGTGCACCTGCAGTCGTGCTGAGACATTCCTCTCTTTCTACCTGTGGTGCCTCAGGGGAACCTTCGTCCTCGGCCAGTGGAGCTCTGATGGGAGGCAGCGTTGACTCTGGCTGGGACTGGGGATGCTGAACGGGGGGAGGGAGGGCCTGTTTGAGCTGGGACAGCAGCTCCAGCAGCAGGGGGAGTACCAGGCCGCCCTCCACTGCTTCCTCAGCTGCCTTCTGGGACTGACCCATGTGCAGAGCTTCACCTCTCTGCCCAACTGCCTGCATCAGGTGAGTCACATGCCAAAACATCTGCCCATTTGCTTTTTTGAGACGGAAACGTTTGCAATTTGCACATCTGCAGACACGTTTGCATCATTTCATCTGAGTGGTATCACACTTGACAGCACAGAGGACACATTTAACCTTGATATGTCCAACACCAATGTCAGCTCTGACAGCACAGTCCATCATGAGCCGCCGTGCTGACACTGGAAGTCGACTTTCATCCCACCAGGACGGAAGTTGTACTTGCTGCTCATTGGGGTGTTGGACACAGACGATTGGATCTGGCTCGTTTAAAAAAGTTTTGGTTTTGCCACCACGGGGCAAACTTTTACACACTGAGATGCTTTACAACAGGGGTGTCAAAGTCAAATACACCGAGGGCCAAAAAAACATATTTGCTACAAGCCAAGGGCCGGACTGGTTCAATGTTTATTATAAGGGGGTGATATAAGATTTTTTTCTTCTTCTTTCTGCACTCTTTTCATTCAATGTTTTCTTTTTGATGAATTTGTTTTATTTTGTCTCTTTTAAGTGAATGAATAAATGAATTAAATAAAATATTAAATAGCTTTACATATGCTAAGTTCTTGGCATAAATCAACACAGACATGTTCCTGCTTTTAGTATTTCACATTGTTTTATAATTTAGCTGTTTATGTTTCATTTTGGTTTTTTAAATAGTTTTCTTACGATTTTTAATTAATATGCTTTTCTATGATTGTTTACTGTTGGCTGCAAGTATCATGCTGCGAAATCCTTCATTTTCTACAGCTGATTCATTCATTCATTCATTCATTCATTCATTCAACCTTTATTTAGTCAGGTAAATCTTTTGAACCTCGTGGGCTCATTTACGAATGCGACCTGATAAAACTAAAGAACAATGAACAGCAATGATAGAATTTCCTTAAACAATAAACAAACAAACAATAAACAATAGAAAACCAAAGAGAGAAAAAAACAAAAGATTTTTTTTTTTTTTTTAACAAAGTACGGAAGCGTATTGCTGACACCTGGAGAAATTTTTTTGGGGGGCTTATGTAGTAATAATGTGATACGTATCAAGTAATAACGTGATACGTATCACGTAATTACTTGATACGTATCACGTTATTACTTGATACGTATCAAGTAATTACTTGATACGTATCACGTTATTACTTGATACGTATCAAGTAATTACTTGATACGTATCAAGTAATTACTTGATACGTATCAAGTAATTACTTGATACGTATCACGTTATTACTTGATACGTATCACGTTATTACTTGATACGTATCAAGTAATTACTTGGTACGTATCAGGTAATTACTTGATACGTATCACGTTATTACTTGATACGTATCAAGTAATTACTTGATAATATCAAGTAATTACTTGAGCATGCATCAGGGTGATACGTATCACATTATTACTACATAAGCCCCCCCAAAAAATTTTCTCCAGGTGGCAGCAATACGCTTCCGTAACAAAGCATCAAAAAACTAGCAAAACATTATAAGGTAGACGTATAAAATCAAAGACAGGAACAAATCTGCATTGGTTTTTGCCAGGATTCCAACAGATTCTGAAAACCATTTAGAGAAGTCAAGGTCGAGAGCTTCAGATCTTTTTGTAAGATATTCCATGAAGCAGGAGCGGAGTAGGAGAAGGCCCTTTTTCCAAGTTCAGTCCTCACTGACGGAACACTGCAGGTAATCATGTCCTGAGAGCGCACGCTGTAGCTGCACTCACGCAAAGACATGTAGGAGGAGATGTATGAGGGCAGCAGACCAAGAAGTGATTTAAAGATGAAAATGTACCAGTGGAAGAGTCTGCGTGAGGTTAATGATGTCCAGTTAACCAGTGAATACAGGGTGCAGTGGTGGGTACGATAATCACAGCCAGTTATGAATCTTAGTGCACCATGATAGACAACATCCAACATCCGCAGGGTGCTTGTAGGAGCATTCATGTAGAGAATGTCACCGTAATCAATGGAGGGAAGGAAAGTCACAGATACAAGGCGTTTCCTAACATTCAGTGTTAGACATGATCTGTTTCTGAAAAAGAAACCCAGTTTAACTTTCAGTTTCTTCACTAGGTTTTCCACGTGGAGTTTAAAAGAGAGATGTGAATCGATCAGGATACCCAGATATTTATAGGAATCAACAAACTCAATAGGGACACCATTTGAAGATAAAATCAGAGGAGGATCTGCTGGAACCGCCTTCCTATTTGAAAAAAACATCCCTTTTGTTTTATCAGCATTTAGGACAAGTTTGAGACGGAACAAATCTGACTGGATGATGTCAAAAGCGGATTGCAGTAACTGGAAAGCCTTAGCTACTGTTTTAGCTCGGCAGTAAACAACTGTATCATCAGCATAGAAATGTAAGGATGCATCAGGGATGCAGTGACCTACATTAGCTATGTAGATTGTAAAGAGAGTTGGTCCTAAAACTGAGCCTTGTGGTACACCATTTTTAACTGTTAAATAGCTGGAAGAAGTACCGTTATGTTGAACACATTGCCTCCGATTGGAAAGATAGTTAGAAAACCAACCGATGGTGTGATCAGAGAAACCGATTTCTGAGAGCTTATGACACAGGATGTTATGATCCACAGTGTCAAAAGCTTTAGACAGGTCTAAGAAAAGTGCAGCACAATAGTCCTTAGCATCCAATGCTTCAACAACATCAGTCAGAACCTTCAGAACCTGATAGCTGTTGGTCATCAATTATGATGAAGTTTAGCAACTTCTCGGTGAACATTTGAGCTCCGTGGCTTCAGCGATGTGTTCTTGTTCAATCCGGGTCGGGCGCTCTGATTTCGGTCAGCCGCTCTCCGCCTGTCCCTCCTACGAGACTGTCAGACAGCGGGTCGGGCGGGACGCAGTTGGCCGCGGTCGGTCTCCCTGTTTCAGTTCAGCGAGAGTGGCGTCCCGCTGAAGCCCCAGAGCTCGAATGTCCAACGT
>JBBPBX010000520.1:0-30121 GCA_038048925.1 Garcialebias charrua
GTCCTGATCAATTTTCATATAAACTAAACGTCGACAGATTCAATTTTGAAACAACAGACACAAGTAATGAGATGACATATTACTTTATATCTGTAGGCAAATATTTCTTAAAGTTTAGTTACTGGCAAGAAGAAAGTTTAGGGAGAAGTAGAAAGGTGGAGGAAAGGTGAGGGAGTAAAATATCTTGAGTGTTTATAACCAGGAACGTGGCAGCTCTTTGGCGGCGTCAGCTAGACTCCGGTCCCGCTAATGAACATCGACTTTTACCTGTAGTGAAGGTTCTGGGTCCCCAAACTCTGGTAAAGCGGTTCAGCTTAAACAACACACGTATGGTCCATCCGGCTAACGTTTAACTGGCTTCCATCTTGTCCACTCTCAACGGCTCGCATGAGGTCCGCAATCAACCTAACCGAAGTAGCGGCTACTAGTTCCGGTTTGGCTTTTCAAGATAAAAGGTTCCTCGGAGGAATTTCGTAAAAAGTGGAGCTTAAAAGCTCTAGGTCGGATTAATTAGCCAGCAGTGTTATGAGTCCTTAGCTGATGAAGTGTCATTGACGTTTTGACCGACGTTCAAATCAGCTCTTTGGAGAACATCATAGTTCAACTCCTCCAGCAGACTGAAGAAAAATAAGAAGTCAGAGCTTTTACTAGGAATTTGACACAGTTACTGAGTCCTTCCCGATGTGCCAGTGGCACCGGGAGGAGGCGTGAATGAGGAGGTGCAGAGGAAGAGGTCAAAAGGTTAGATGATGTCAGAAAAAGGAAGGATAAAAATGTTAGTTTTTTTACGCCAGCTTTTATGATAAAAACTGATTAAACTGTCTTAACACTTTAAAACAAACACTGTTGACTTGTCACTTTGATTAAAACAACGTCATTACAGTCTCAACCTTTGAAACCTACTGATAATAATAACAGAAACAGCGATTATTTTCGGATTATTAAATAGGACAAAAACAAAGAGTCTCTTGTGAGGTGATTTTTGTCCTGAATTCAAACCAAAATGAGATAAACAGTATCACTGTTCTTTAGTGCAGGTTCCAGAGAAAAAGTGCACAATTACACATTTATATTAAGAGGATGTTCAGCTTGAATTAAACAGTTTGAATTACACAGAGTCTTTGACTATCAAACATTGAATTCAATAACGCTCACTTAAAACAAGGTTATTCATTTGATATATTTGAATCAACACAAATTAAAAAAAGTCTCTTACTGATTTAAATTTGTATCTTGATTCAAATTTATGTAATAAAATTGTGTTAATGTCTGTTTTACTGAGAGGATCAGTAAAAAGTGTTTCAGAGAGAAGAAGCTGTATCACTATAGTCCCCCCTTTTGGAAGTCATCGCCTGTCCATGGGGATGAGTTCCAACACGAAAGGATACCACTAAATGTCTCTGATCTTGATGTAATCCAGCAAGCAGAAAAAAAAATCAAAAATTATAATCCCATAATGTTTTTGGCAATTCCATACTGTTCGTAGGTAATCCCATTGCGGCAAATTTATAATCCTTTGGAAAACTGAGTCTGTAATCCCTTGGAAAACTGAGTCTGCAATCCCTTGAAAAACAAAGTCTATAATCCACAGCGGTAATTCCACAATGATTAGAGTTGTTGAGCCACGTTGCTACACGTGAGTTTGTCACCACACCATCTCTGATACGTTGGCTATTTAGGAAAGTCACTGGCTGGTGTGTTTCAACAATGATTTTTTGTCCACCAATGTAGCTGGAGAAATGTTTTACTGCCCACACAGTGGTCAGTAGAGCTTTCTCACAGTCTGATAATCTCAACTCGGGGCCTGCCATTGTCTTGCTGGCGTAGGCTACTACACGTTTGTCTCTGTCGTGTGTTTGGTTCAGACCTGCACTAATGCAATGGGCTGAGAAGCCCACTTCCAAGTAAAACTCTTTGTTGTAGTCTGGGTAGACTAAACATGGAGCTGACTTGATCCTGTTTATAAGAGCGTCTGCTCAACAGTGCCTGCTGTTGTTTGTCAGTCCAGACAAATGGGACATCTTTCTTTAGGAGTTCAGCCAGTGGTTTTGCAAGGTCTGCATAGTTCTCTATGAATTGGTCTGAATAGTTTACACACGCCCAGAAAACTTTGTAGTTCTTTGAGATTGGTGGGGACTTTGAGATTGTCGAGGCCTTGGGTGCGAGTCAGCTGTGGCTGTACTCCATCTGGACCTACAAGTAGGCCAACGTAGTTCACCTTGGATCTGCACCACTGGCATTTTGAGAGTGATAATTTAGCACCAGCAGTTTTTAGTTGATTCAGAACGTGGTCGATCTCTTGCATCACATCACAAGCGCCAGGATTTGAAATCAAGACATTAATATCCCTGAAAAATAAATATACTTAGAATAAATATACCACTGGGTGCATTTTTTTGGTCCTAGGACTGTTTTTTTAAGAATTACATACCCAAAGTTTAGTTAAAAAAAACATTAAAAAGTGAATTTTGAATATTTGGTCCCCTTTAAGATTGGACAAGCTTGGATAATATTTTATGCCAACATGGGAAATATTCATAATCACACACAAAATAATATAAATCCTTTTTTAGAGACCAGTAATGGACCACCCGTTTGTAGTGATATATACCACAAAAGTAGTTGTATAGGAGATATCAGATTTACTGATCAGTTTTATACATTATATGTAAGAATTAGCAGGTTACACCTGACACAACCTTATAATCAAATATTCACGAGTTCTCTCTTTTTAAGGAATTTACACATCAATTTTGTGGTCAGATGAGATGTAACAGGCATGAAACGATAATTTATGTTGATTCACCATGAGATGAATAATTTATTTAACAGAATCATAAAATTACATCAAACATGTGTATAAGGATTGGTCCTGATCAAATTTCATATAAACTTGACGTCGACAGATTCAATTTTGAAACAACAGACACAAGAAATGAGATGACATATTACTTTATATCTGTAGGCAAATATTTCTTAAAGGTCCACTGACATGATTTTTTTACTATTCATAAAATTGCTCAAAATATATATATTTTATCATTTAAATATGTTCGTTTTTGCAAACAAAATGATAAATCACTTTAATTTTGCTTTAAATGTTATTTTGACTTCAAGCCGTGTTTAATCATGGGAAATCCGATTACACGCGAACGCACCATCTGTGACGTAGTGAGAGGCAGAGGGCTCTGGTCTCTTTAATAGCGGACAATTTAAAACCCGACAAATTTAGCAATCTATGTGAAGATTTGAGCTATTTGTCTTCATTTTGGGAAGCAGAAAATAGTTTGGGTGATGGAACAAGAAACAACAGGATCTAATTTAGGTCTGATGCTGTATCAGACTTACCTTCATGTCGAGCTGCTCATACCCGCACTGTGACAAGCCCAGAGCTCTGCCTCTCACTACGTCACAGATGGTGCGTTCGTGTGTAATCGGATTTCCCATGATTAAACACGGCTTGAAGTTCAAAATCACTTTTAAAGCCAAATTAAAGTGATTTATCATTTTGTTTGCAAAAACGAACATATTTCAATGATAAAATATAAATATTTTGAGCAATTTTATGAATAGTAAAAATTCATGTCAGTGGACCTTTAAAGTTTAGTTACTGGCAAGAATAAAGTTTAAGGAGAAGTATAAAGATGGAGGAAAGGTGAGGGAGTGAATTATCTTGAGTGTTTATGACCAGGAACATGGCAGCCCTTCGACGGCATCAGCTAGTCTCCAGTCCCGCCAATGAACATCGACTTTTACCTGTAGTGAAGATCATGGGTCCCCAAACTCTGATAAAGCGGGTCAGCCTTAAACAACACACGTATGGTCCATCCGGCTAATGTTTAACTGGCTTCCATCTTGTTCACTCTCAACGGCTCGCATGAGGTCCGTAATCCACCTAACCGAAGTAGTGGCTACTATTTCCGGTTTGGCTTTTCAAGATAAAAGGTTCCTCAAAGGAATTTCATTAAAAGTGGAGCTTAAAAGCTCTAGGTCGGATTCATAGCCAGCAGTGTTATGAGTCTAGCTGATGATGTGTCATTGACATTTTGACCGACGTTCAAATCAGCTCTTTGGAGAACGTCATAGTTCAACTCCTCCAGCAGACTGAAGAAAAACAGGAAGTCAGAGCGTTTACTGGGAATTTGACCGAGTTACCAAGTCCCTCCCGATTGGCCAGTGGCACCGGGAGGAGGTGTGAAAAAAAACTCCCTCATTGACGCCAGCTTTTATGATAAAAACTGATTAAACTGTCTTAACACTTTAAAACAAACACTGTTGACTTGTCACTTTAATTAAAAAAAACGTCATTACAGTATCAACATTTGAAACCTACTGATAATAATAACAGAACCAGAGATTATCTTCTGATTATTAATTAGGACAAAAACAAAGAGTCTATTGTGAGGTGATTTTTGTCCTGAATTCAAACCAAAATGAGATAAACAGTATCACTGTTCTATCCACCTTATTCTTGAAGCCTCTGCTGTAGAAACGAATGTGCATTTTACTTCCTGTCCGACACCGGAAGTGCCTGTATTCCATAGGCGGAGTATGGATCGCGGGTATTTTTGAAAGTTATTTTCATTCATTTTATCGGAGCAAACACAGCTTTTGTTTAAACGGAACGTTTACTGAAATGTCCTACCGGGGTTCAGGTACCTGCTGTGCTGTTCGCGGCTGCACCAACAACCGGACCAAGCTAAATCTTTGGCTAAAACAACAGTGTTTTCAACACGGACCCAAAACAAAGAAAGAGTGTTCCTGTGAAAAGCGATATGGTTTCCATCGCCTACCTACAGATGACGACGTAAAAAGAAGGTGGCTGAAAAATCTGAATTTGAAGAGACCACCCAAAACGCTGTTTGTGTGCTCATTTCACTTCATTGATAAACGGCCGACAGAGGAAAACCCGCATCCTACTCTATGGCTGGGCTACGATAAACAACCGGAGAAGAAACGTCGGTTCCTCAGAAGGATTGAAAACAGTGTGATGAGAATGTCAGGTATGATGCATTAATAAGGAAAATCTTACTATTAATTTATCCCGCATCGGTGATGCGGGACTTTCAGACATTGGCTGGGCTCTACGTCTGCTTTAAGATAAATAAGATTGTGTCCCTCCTCTTTTAACAAAACGACACCGACCTTATTGCTGTGTACTTAGCTCTGTCAAGTGGTGTTCCCACATTTTTAATGAACTAAAACAACAAAGTTTGGACTGTCTTCAACTGTATTACTCGCATGTAAACAAACGGTGTTTCCGGTCAACCGGAAGTCGGGTGCACATTTCGCGCAAAGCGTCATGGGGCGTAGGAATAAGGTGGATAGTGCAGGTTCCAGAGAAAAAGTGCACAATTACACATTTATATTAAGAGGATGTTCAGCTTGAATTAAACAGTTTGAATTACACAGAGTCTTTGACTATCAAACATTGAATTCAATAACGGTCACTTAACACACAAGGTTATTCATTTGATATATTTGAATCAACACAAATTAAAAGAAGTCTCTTATTGATTTAAATTTGTATCTTGATTCAAATTAATGTAATAAAATTGTAACCGCCAATTGCAGAACTTTGTACCCTGGTGCAATAAATTGCCAATAAAGATATATTCTATTCTATTCTATTCTAAAATGGTGTTAATGTCTGTTTTACTGAGAGGATCAGTAAAAAGTGTTTCAGAGAGATGAAGCTGTATCACTACATATCACAACAAAAGTTGCCTCAGGACACTCACTGAACAGAATATATATAAAAATTAGTTAACATTTTTTTTAAAGGTTGTAAGCTCAATCATCCATGTAGATTATAATAAAAAATGTTAAATTGCCCCATCTGGACCAGTTTCTTTAAGTGAGAATCCTTTTGTCCCCCATCCAGAGGACTTCCTCAGTCTACGGCTTGCCAACCAGATCTGCCCCAGCCTTCACTGCTGTGTTTCAAGACAACCACCTGTTGGAATCTCAGAAGAAGGCTTTTAACATGTGCAGAGCACACTCATCCAAAACAATCAATCATCATGTACAAGATTCAAATGTTTTAGGCCATATGGCCAACTTGCTACTCACAGAAACAAGCTTTTTTGTTGTTACCTACCTAAATGATTGAGCTTACAACCTTTTTTCTGAACCAATTTGGCCTTGGTGTCCGGCTGTTTCTGTGAGTAGCAAGTTGTCCATCTGACCTAAAACCTTTGATTGTCCAGTCTGACCTAAAACCTGTCATTGTCCAGTCTTAAAACTGGACAATGTGTCAGCATCACTGACAAAAGCTGGAAGTTGGTTCCACAAGAGAGGAGCCTGAGAACTGAAAGATCTTCCTCTCATTCTGCTTTTGGAAACTATGAATCGCAGATAAACCTGCAGTCTGAGAGTGAAGTGTCTGTTAGGAAAATATGGAACAACAAGATCTCAAATATAAGATTGAGCTAGGTTGTTGAGGGCTTTGTATGTTAGAAGTAAGATTTTGAAATCAATTCTGGATTTGACAGGGAGCAGCACGGTGGCACAACTGGTAGAGCTGCTGCCTCTCAGTGAGCAGGTCCCTGGTTCAAATCCCGGTCCAGGAGCCTTTCTGGGTGGAGTTTGCATGTTCTCTCCATGCATGCGTGGGTTTTCTCCGGGTACTCCGGTTTCCTCCCACAGACCAAAAACATGTATGTTAGACTGATTGGTAACTTTGAAATTGTCCCTAGGTGAGTGAGAGAGTGAATGGTTGTTTGTCTCTATGTGGCCCTGTGATGGACTTGCAACCTGTCCAGGGTGTACCCAGCCCCTTGCACGGTAATTGCTGGAAATGGGCACCGGCGACCACCATGACTCAAAATGGAAGAAGCAGGAAAAAGATAATGGATGGATGGATGGATTTGACAGGGAGCCAATGGAGAGAAACTAAAACTGGAGAGATATGATCTCTCCTACTAACTCCAGTTAAGACTGACAGTCGCATTTTGGATCAACTGAAGATGTTTTAAATAAGTATTTGGAAACCCAGACAACAAACCATTGCAACAGTCCAGTCTAGATGTGACAAATGCATGAACCAGTTTTTCTGCATAATTTTTAGATCAAATGTTTCTAATTCTAATGATATTACGCAGGTGGAAGAAAGCAGTTCTAGTAACGCTTGTAATGTGGAGGATAAAAGACATGTCCTGATCAAAAATAACACCAAGATTTTTAACATTAGAGCTGGAGAGCTCTTAAACTCCACCTAATTGGTCTAAAACACAAACTAATAATTCTGTAAGAGTAGAGACTGTTTATTTTTTATTTTTATTTTTTTGACTGGTGTGTTGCAAAAATCCTAGTCTCAGATCACCACTCATATGTGATCTCCTCTGACTAACTGGCCCAGAGGGTCTGCCAAACTGCAGCCAAATCATCTCCAATGTCTCTTTTAAAAATGCACACTAACAGAAAAATCTAAAAAAGCTAAGTCTGGTCCTCTGGACATTCAAAAAACAAAACAAAACAAAGCAAAAAAAAAACTGTAGAAACGTTTCGTCTTTCGTCCGAAAGACTTCCTCAGTCTGAGAAGCTGTGTTCAGCTCAGTCTTATAAATAGCACCCTCCCACAGTGGATCAACCAGTTGGCTGATGACAGCCGAAACCAGCTGCTCACATGATCAAGGAGGACCATCAGCCTGACGATGGATCGTTAACACCCTGATGGTTGTTTGCTATTCACAGAGGGCTGAGTGATACTAGCAATAACAGCATTGTAAGTGGGGGACAGTTGAACCCGGAGGCCTCCACCTCTGTTTAATGATGGACGGTTTCTTTTCACAAAGATGGCCTCCTTTACTCCTCTCTCAAACCATTGTTCCTCTCTATCAAGGATGTGAACATCTTCATCCCTGAAAGAGTGACCGCTGGCTTGGAGATGAGTGTAGACCGCAGAGTCCTGACCTGATGATGTTGATCTTCTGTGCTGGGCCATCCTTTTGGCCAGTGGCTGTTTAGTTTCCCCGATGTAAGACTGATCACAGCCCTCCTGACACTGAACAGCATACACAACATTACTCTGTTTGTGCCGGGGGACTGGATCTTTGGGATGAACCAGTCTTTGTCGTAATGTATTTTGGGGTTTAAAAGCCACTGGGACGTTGTGTTTAGAAAATAAACGTCTCAATGTCTCTGAAACTCCCGCAACAAATGTGGATATCCTAACTGGGCCTTCCTGAAAGCAGAGAAGAAACCCAAACAGGACTCCAGCCAGCCATCAGGTGAAAAGAAGGAACCCAGACCCAGACCAGTGGTCATTCCGTATGTTGCGGGAGTTTCAGAGACATTGAGACGTTTATTTTCTAAACACAACGTCCCAGTGGCTTTTAAACCCCAAAATACATTACGACAAAGACTGGTTCATCCCAAAGATCCAGTCCCCCGGCACAAACAGAGTAATATTGTGTATGCTGTTCAGTGTCAGGAGGGCTGTGATCAGTCTTACATCGGGGAAACTAAACAGCCACTGGCCAAAAGGATGGCCCAGCACAGAAGATCAACATCATCAGGTCAGGACTCTGCGGTCTACACTCATCTCCAGGCCAGCGGTCACTCTTTCAGGGATGAAGATGTTCACATCCTTGATAGAGAGGAACAATGGTTTGAGAGAGGAGTAAAGGAGGCCATCTTTGTGAAAAGAAACCGTCCATCATTAAACAGAGGTGGAGGCCTCCGGGTTCAACTGTCCCCCACTTACAATGCTGTTATTGCTAGTATCACTCAGCCCTCTGTGAATAGCAAACAACCATCAGGGTGTTAACGATCCATCGTCAGGCTGATGGTCCTCCTTGATCATGTGAGCAGCTGGTTTCGGCTGTCATCAGCCAACTGGTTGATCCACTGTGGGAGGGTGCTATTTATAAGACTGAGCTGAACACAGCTTCTCAGACTGAGGAAGTCTTTCGGACGAAAGACGAAACGTTTCTACAGTTTTTTTTTTGCTTTGTTTTGTTTTGTTTTTTGAATGTCCAGAGGACCAGACTTAGCTTTTTTAGATTTTTCTACCTGGATTATTGAGCATGCATCAGGGTACTAACAGAAAAACATCTGAGATGGAAAAAAAAAACGATTTTTTTGTTTCACTTGCATAGATCATTGCTGAGTATTTTAGCTACAGCCATGGAAGCCGATATAAACCAGAACCATATGTAAAAAAAAATAATAATCCATCCATCCATTATCTTTTACCCGTTTCTTCCATTTTGGGTCACGGGGTCGCTGGTGCCCATGTCTGGCAATCACTGTGCGAGGGGCGGGGTACACCCTGGATGGGTTGCAAGTCCATCACAGGGACACAGAGACAAACAACCATTCAGTCTCTCTCTCACACCTAGGGACAATTTAGAGTTACCAATCAGCCTAACATGCATGTTTTTGGACCGTGGGAGGAAACCGGAGCTCCCGGAGAAAACTCACGCATGCACGGAGAGAACAAGCAAACTCCACCCAGAAAGACCCCCCGGACCAGGATTTGAATCGGGGACCTGCTCGCTGAGAGGTAGCAGCTCTACCAATTGCACCACCATGCTGCCTTGTAAAAAAAAAAAATCATGAAACTATAAATGTTGTAAAGTGAATTTAATTTCAGAAGGTATTAAGAAATATTTCAGTTTTTACAATAGACTGAATTTGGGGTTAAAAAAAAATCAGTTGAGAAACTGGACCATTGAAACAAACTGATACTTTCGTTTTCAGCTGTTCTGTTGTAGATTTGCTGCTGTGTTTGAGAGCATTGTTCTGTTGCATCATGACCCAGTTTGGTCCAAGCTTCAGCTGTCAGATGGATGGCCTCATATTTGACTCTGGTCCACAGAGTGGTAAACTCAGTGATTACAAGGTGCTCAGGTCCTGTGGCAGATAAAGACTCAAGCATCAACCCTCCACCTCTGTGCTTTGGAGTTGGTCAAACGTTTTTGCAAAGATGTTACTGATTTCCTTTTTGATAATGTCTGTACAAAGAACGTTTTTCCAGAGGTTGTATGGTTTATTTAGAAACAGTTGCAAATATAAGTTGTGCTGGCATATTCTTTTTAAAAGCAAAGTAATGTTGGGTTTACAGCAGACAAGCGATCTGGTAGTATTATAACATTTCTTTGTAAATATCCTGATGTATGCTCAATAATCCAGGCAGATAAATCTAACAAGGTTGAGTCAGGTCCTCTGGACAATTCTTTGTTGAAACGTTTTGTCTTTCGTCGTTTGTGAGTTTGTTGCAGCTCCTCAGACTGAAGACGTTTTTGGATCATTTTGGAAGAATGTGTTCAGAGTACCTGACTCAACCTTGTTAGATTTCTTTGCAAGGCATCACAAGAGTAATTAAAATATAAAAATGTATCCCATGATTCATTTACTTTTAATTCAGAATAGACATGCAACTATTACTAAAGCTTACTGTTCTAATAAATACAGTACTTGCAGTTTTTAGAGCCGTTGTCTCACAGCAAGGTCAGTTTTTTGGTCTCTGTGTCACTAGGATAGACAGGAAACCAGTCAAGGGTGTCCCCAGGTTTGAAGGTATACTACGATGTAAAACAGTTTCAAAGTCAAAACCTAAAATTTCCTGTCAGATTATTAGTGCATTTAAAATTCCTTTGAGTACGATGTTGGAGAGAGTGTGTTGTTTTCTGGTTGTACAAAGTAACATTCCACATGGAGATGGTGTCATTCGCCAGGGGTCACTGGGCAAGAGGCACGACACACCCTGGACAGGTCATCAGTAAGAACCAGAGAACAGTGTTTTGTCTTACAACGTGTGCTAAACTTACCTTGGGATTTGCAGCTTTGAAGTGTAGCACTGCTTATTTAAAATTAACTTATGGTCTTGTTCATTTAGACAAAAAGCTAAAATACATACATTTTCTCAGACTTTGTCTTGCTCACTCAGATGTGCCATAAAATGAAAACTGCATGAAATATTTTTATATTTTAATAAGTTTATGCAGGTAACGTTTATCAGTCTATATTATTATGATCAGGCAAATTGTATGTTTTCTTCATGGGAGAGGGTTAGATCTGTGAAAAAGAAGTGTAAGGCATATGCTGGTGAAGATTCTCAGGCTTATAATTTTTTAATGAGAAATAAAATAGTCATTGAAATATGAAGCAAGAACATAAATCAAACAGTTGTGGATTATATATTTTTTATTTTTAAAGATCAAATGCATTTTGTCTTATTGTGAGTGTTTTTACATCTATTTGATTAATTCTATGCAGGACTGAGGCAACATAAAATAAATTTTACCCAAAATATAAAGCACAGTGTGATAATGTTGCCGAGTAGTGTTCTTTTTTTAAGTTATGATAAAAAAAGTATGATGAAATATGTTATATAAGGTTTACCTATGCCAAAAATCTTTGATAGTTAATTAGTTAAAACCCCAGCCTCAAAAAAGAAAATACTGTTATGACTCGGAGAACCCAATGTAAAATTACTTTGTTTTTTTGTTTTCAACTGGATTTCACTCACTGAGTAGCCTTAATTTTAGTTGATCCACATTTGTTGAAGTTTTGTGGGTAGATGTAGGCAGTTAGCTGAAAAGCCTCCAAAGAAAAATACAAATATAGCTATTACTTGCTTAAATAAACACAAAATAAACATATTGTGACATAATTTCCAGCATTTTTATTCAAATAATTAGCATTAGTTTGTTCATTATATTTTCATAGTCAAAGCATTTTATTCAATATTTCTAAATCACATAAATAAAAAATAAATAAATAAATAAATAAATAAATAAATAAACAAACATATTAATGGGATAATTTCAACAACTCAATTTTAAATACATTTTTTGTTAAATATTTTTCCTGGACAAATCACCTAGTGTTTTTATCAAATATCTCTCTACTAAACCATGAATATTAAACTCAAAGTGTAATTTTTTCCTTTTTTTCCCTTATACCAACTAATTTTATTTTAACAATACTCAACCACATGAAACATCAAAAGTGCTCAACACCACAACCAGAGTCTCTATTAAGAGTCCGTGCACTACTCTGGCAAATTTGACAATCAATCGACTGCAATATGGTGCTTGCCAGCTGTCTTTCGCAGATTGTAGTACACTTTCTGTTTGCACAGTTTTGATTTCAGATGTGCTACAAGCACTGCTTACCCTTCATGCTGCAGTCTCAGCCCAAACAAGAGTGACAGATCTGTCACTCCAGAAATATCTGCACGCTTTGATTGTTTAGTAGATTGGTTCCACCTGGTCCTCCTCATTGATCAGCAGAGAGGAGTGGCAGGGAGCAGCAGCAGCAGCCAGGTAGTTTGCCAGAGCACCTCCCACTTGATCTTCCCACAGAATAAATGGAGAGATTGCAGAATCAATTACTGCAAACTACTTTTCAGTTTTAGACTTGTTTCTCCACTGGCAAAAGAACCACCAGGCGCCAAACATCTCTGTGCAGGACAGTCGTTTGGGCAGCTTCTTCCAGGACTCTGGTCCTAGACTGGCTTGGTATGAGTCTTATCACAGGAATGCAGGAGCTTTGGACTACTTCAACATTCACATCTCGGACAATGCCTTTAGCATCTGGGTTAACATGCACGACCCGTCCTAACTTGAATTGGCCCCTTATCGCATTTTGGTCACATAGCCAAACAATATCTCCAACAGTGACGTTTCGATGTAAGGTGTGCCATTTGCTTCTCACAAATAAGTTTGGGCCTGCAAGCTGACTCCATGACCTCCATAATCTGTTGACATGAAGCTGCATCTCTCTAAGTCTTTTGTAAGAGTAGCTTGCAAAGTCAAATGTTCTGATGTCGCCACTTGGAGAGGCACGTCCCAAGAGGAGTGTGTTGGGTGATACATACTGGATGCAGTCTTCACAGCTCTGCACTTGGGCATTTATTGGAAGTTCATTGGAGAGGTTGGCAGCAAGTTGGAGAGCTGTCTGGAGCTCATTGTAATTGAGGTCAGTGTTGGTGCCCAAGCTCTGGATTGCCTACTTGACTATGCGGACAGCGGCTTCAGCAGTGTCGTTGCGATGAGGTGCATAGGCGTAATTTACACGGGGGTTAGGGGGGTTTTGACCCCCCCAATAATTTGATCCGGTCATTTCAACCCCCCCAATAAAATGACATCATTTCGTCATTATACATATCTTACATCAATAATTGATTTTCTTTATTCATTCAAATTTTTTAGTAAAATTGCTGCATGTTTTTAAGCAAACTCCCTGAGGACTGACCCCCTCCCCTGCAAATAATTTGGTATCACCCATCCCACCGGCTACAGGAAGTCACGTGAGTCACGGAGCTGCTCATGAAGTTGCCCAGAAGTTTCTACATGCATGTGTCCGAAAAAGGCCTCCTTTGGTCGGACTGATTACTCTGGCTGCCCGCTCCCTGCTATGGATGAACAGGTAGCTGTTTTTGTTTGCAAGATACCACTCATAAACCACACCGCAGATTTTTAAATCCAGCTGATTTCACACTTGGTTCAGCTCAGGAGCCCGTCTGCTGTAGTGAGGTAAGAAATATATTTTTTAAGCGTTTATTTAACTAAATTTAAAGAAAGAAAGCTCCGGTTTGACCCGCCTGGCGCCTGCATAAAAATCAGCGAACTTTTTTTTTTTAAATCCAGCTGATTTGAACATTTCGTTAAACTCAGGAGTACGTCTACTATCACCCATAAGTCAGCGAAGAAATACTGTATATTTTTAAGCGTTTATTTAGCTAAATTTAAAGAAAGAAAGCGTCCGGTTTGACCCGCCTGGCGCCTGCATAAAAGTCAGCGAACTTTTTTTTTAAAATCCAGCTGATTTGAACATTTCGTTAAACTCAAGAACACGTCTTCTATAAAGTCAGCTTAGTAATATATTTTTTCTCGCAAAGAAATAATTGTTTTTACCGTGTTTCTTTGTGAAGTTCTTCGTACTAGCTGGGTCCTGTCGCCGCCATCTTGATCAGGACAAAGCTGACGCGTCGCGTGGAGATGACGCGTATCAGCAGGTTCTTCTCTGTTGGGCTCTTTTATGCAATCACAATTACTCTCCACATAATTGCATCATTTGGAACAATGCTTATATACTGCATAAAAACAAATCATTATATTTACATAATTGGGCTGAAAACAATATTAATTTGGTAAACCTATTACTCGACAGTAATGGTGAGTGGTATAATTATGATCAGTTTCTAAGTCACAATAATATAGATATTCCTCTGAGTGAATTTAATTTGGTCAGGAAGGCTATTCCAATAAGTTTACAGTCTTTAGCGCAAAACATACATCTTGATGAAGTGTATTTACTTGACTCAATCTCGATTGACGGAACTAGCATAATGCACAAGAAATTTACAAATGGATTCATCAGAACTCATTTAGAGGCTTTATCAGTTCCCATATGCAAATATAGATGGGATTATTTAAGCAAAAAAACATGGAATGGAATTTTTTTGTTACCTCATAAATATATACTCAACAATAAGATCAAAGAATTTTTATTCAAAGTTATACACAGATATTACCCAGTTAAAGATAACATTTGTCGATTCTTCTCTGATGTTAGTAACAACTGCTCTTTTTGTCAGAATGAAGGTGAGAGTATTGAACACTTGTTTGTAGAATGTCCTCATGTTGTAATATTTTGGTCAGATGTACAACGTTTCCTGACAACAAAAGTTAGAAAAAATATTGTTTTGTCTAAATTACAAATTTTGCTCATTTTCAACAATTCAAACTTCTCTTCAGAAGAGATATATTTAGTTAATCTTATTGTAATTTTAGCAAAATATTATGTCCACAAGATGAAATGGAGTGAAAAAAGCCCCTCATGGAATAATTTTAAAGAATCTGACTTAAAAACATACATTGCATCTATTGAAAAGCTTACTTTGAATAATCAGAAGCTTAGAAAAACAAGAACTATTTTCTCAAAATTTTATGTCTCATAATCAGACCCCTGTATGATATTGTTTATTGCATTGTTACTTATATCTTTATTTAATTTTTGCTTTTTGTTTTATTTTACTTTCTTGTAATGGACTCTGTTCTGTATGATATTTTTGGACTATTGTCAAAATTTGGTTCAATAAAAAAAAAAAATGACGCGTATTAAACACCGAAGCGTATAGTGTACAATTTTTTCGTGTTTATTGTTAATCACAACCCCCCCAATGTTAGACCTAAAGTTACGCCCCTGATGAGGTGAGTCAGCTGGATTAATTTTCCACTCCCATTGAGTGCCTTTCTGAGCCGATACCTCCTCTATTGCAGTTTTGTTTTGAGAATCCAAGAACTGGTACAGCTCTCTCAATACGGATTTGGTACCAATCAAGTTTGTTCATGGATCAGACCAGATTTTTTATGGGTGTTATTTCTAGGAACAGTTTCAACCTCTTTTTGTATTAGTTATTTCTAGGAACAGTGTAGTGTTCAAGCTCCCCTCTTTTGAAACAGTTTTCTACCCTGTTTCACCTTGGCAGTTGAAAAACTGAAGTGTTGTTAAATTCCATAAATATAAAAATAAATTAGTTTAATTGTAACAGGCCTAATGCTAATCTCCAATCTAGGTTTTAAAAGCATAAAGCTGAATGTGAAACAAGATCTCATTTCCTTTTTCTTCTTCTTCTTTTGGCTGTTCCCTCTTCAGGGGTTGCCACAGCAAGTCATCCTCCTCCACCTCACTCTGTCCTCTGCATCCTCTGTCCTCACTCCAACTACCTTCATGTCCTCTCTAACTGCATCCATATATCTCCTCTTTGGCCTTCCTCTTTGTCTTTTTCCTGGCAGCTGCATTTCTAACATCCTTCTACCAATATACCCACTGTCCCTCCTCTGGACATGTCCAAACCATCTCAGTCTGGCCTCCCTAACTTTATCTCCCAGTTGTTCAACATGTGCTGTACCTCTGATGATCTCATTCCTGATCTTATCCATCCTTGTCACTCCTAAGGAGAACCTCAACATCTTCATTTCTGCCACTTCCAGTTCTTTCTCCTGTCTTTTTGTCAATGACACTGTCTCCAGACCATACAACATAGCTGGTCTCACCACTGTCTTGTAAACTTTTCCTTTGACCTTTGCTGACACCTTTTTGTCACAAATCACTCCTGAAACTTTTCTCCATCCACTCCATCCTGCCTGGACTGTTTTTTTCACCTCTTTACCGCATTTCCCATTTTCCTGGACAGTGGACCCCAAGTACTTGAAGTCCTGTACCTTTGTTACCTCTGATCCTTGTAGCCTCATTATTCCACTGGCCTCCCTCTCATTCACACACTTGCACTCTGTCTTAGGCTGACTTTCATTCCTCTTCTTTCAAGTGAATACCTCCACCTCTCCAAGTTCTCTTCCACCTGTTCCCTGTTCTCACCACAGATCACAATGCCATCTGCAAACGTCATAGTCCATGAGCATTCCTGCCTGACCTCATCTGTTAGTCGGTCCATCACCAGAGCAAACAAGAAGGGGCACAGAGCCGATCCATGATGCAATCCCACCGCCACCTTGAAGCTATCTGTCACTCCTACAGCACATCTTACCACTAGGCGTGTTTCCATCAAGGTTTCTAGGTGCGCATTATGAAGCATCGCATCAGAAAAGCTAAATGGAAACGGCATAATTCGAGTTAACTTCCTCTAAGTCGCTCTAAAGTTTATACGCTCGCTTGAGGTAGTTTTTGGGGAGTCGATTCAGAGCTGAGTCGGCTAAACGACAGATGGAAACAGATTAGCCGACTCAGTTCTGCCGCAGCGAACATTCACGTCACGTGACTGATCAGCTGTTTCCGCTCCGGACAACATGTAACATCGCTAAAACTAGTTGGCATGACAGAATAAATACAACTTGCCCGATAGCAACACATACCTGAAATATTCTCTCCATTTTGCCGAGATGTCTGTTTTCAAACGCTACTTCCTGTTTACTGTGGAAGTGCGTAACGCTGACGTCTGACGTATGGCGCTGACGTGTGACGTAATGACGCTGACGTCTGACGTAGAGACGCTTTGCGTGGCATTGCAGATGCGCTTCAAGCCAGTTAATGGAAACACTTCTGATCCTCATAATTTTAATTTACATTTTAGCGAAATTTTCTAAAATTCGCTCAAAAATCGAATTTAAATTGGATGGAAACATAGCTACTGTCGTCATACATGTCTTGTACCAGTCTAACATACTTCTCTGCCACTCCAGATTTCCTCACGCAATACCACACCTCCTCCCTCTGCACCCTGTCATATACTTTTTCTAAATCCACAAAGACACAATGGAGTTCTTTCTAACCCTCTCTGTACTTCTCCATCAGCATTCTCAAAGCAAAGATGGCATCTGTGGTGCTCTTTCTTGGCATGAAACCATACTGTTGCTCACAGATAGTCACCTCTTGTCTAAGCCTTCCTTCCACAACTCTCTCCCAGATCTTCATCGTGTGGCTCATCAACTTAATTCCTCTGTAGTTGCTACAACTCTGTACATCACCCTTGTTCTTAAAAATGGGCACCAGCACACTTCTTCTCCATTCTTCAGGCATTTTCTCACCCTCAAATATGCCATTGAATATTTGAGTCAAAAACCTCACTGCCATCTCTCCAAGACATTTCCAAACCTCCACTGGTATGTCATCAGGTCCTACTGCCTTCCCCTTCTTCATTCTTTTCAGAGCTTTCCGGACTTCACCCTCACTAATCTTTCCCACTTCCTGGTCCACAGTTTCTATGACCTCTACTCTTCTTTCTCTTTCATTCTCTTCATTCATTAGCTCCTCAAAGTACTCCTTCCATCTTCCTGTCACACTCTCCTCACTTGTTAGAACATTACCATTCCTATCTTTAATAAGCCTAACCTGCTGCACATCCTTTCCAGCCTGATCCCTCTGTCTTGCCAATCGGTACAAGTCCTTCTCGCCCTCTTTAGTGTCCAATCTCCCATACAACTCATTGTACGACCTCTGCTTTGCCTTAGCTACTTCCCTCTTTGCTCTTTGTCCCATCTCCTTATATTCCTGTCTCCTCTCTTCAGTCCTCTGACATATTTCTTTTTGACTAACCTATTTCTTTGAACAGCGTCCTGTACTTCACTATTCCACCACCAGGTTTCCTTATCATTCATTATCTGTCCAGATGACACACCAAGTACCTTCCTACCTGTCTCTCTAATTGCTGTTGCTGTAGTAGCCAAGTCATTTGGAAGCTCTTTCTTACCACCCAGAGCCTTTAACAGCTCCTTTCTGAATTTCTCACAACATTCTTCCTTATTCAGCTTCCACCCTTTGGTCTTCTTCTCAAACCCAAATTCCGGTTAGGAAGTACTAACTAAGCTGTCATTCTACACACAACCATCCAATGCTGTCTGGCCATGCTCTCCCCTGCCACAACTTACAGTCTCCAATCTCCCTCAGGTTTCCTCTTCTACACCGAATGTAGTCAACCTGCGTACTCCTTCCTCCACTCTTATAGGTAATAATAATAATAATAATGAATCCAATTTATACCGCACTTTTCATTAATAAAAATCTCAAAGTGCTACAACAAATAAAACAAGTGATAAATTCAAGTAAAATCAATAATAATATCAACTAAAATTAAAGACAGAATCATGTGGAGGCAGAATAGGCCTGTTTAAATAAATAAAAATAAGTAAATAAATAAAACAAGTGATAAAATCAGGTACCCCTCCCTGGGCTGCCACCTTACCGTGGTGGAGGGGTTTGAGTGTCCCAATGATCCTAGGAGCTATGCTGTCAGGGGCTTCATGCCCCTAGTAGGGTCACCCAAGGCAGACAGGTCCTAGGTGAGGGACCAGACAAAGTGCAGCCCGAAGACCCCAATGATGAGTACAATAAATGGACAAAATGTTCCCTCGCCCGGACGCGGGTCACCGGGGCCCCACTCTGGAGCCAGGCCCGGAGGTGGGGCACGTTGGCGAGCGCCTGGTGGCCGGGCTTTCACCCATGGAGCTCGGCCGGGCACAGCCCGAAGAGGAGACGTGGGTCCCCCTTCCCATGGGCTCACCACCTATGGGAGGGGCCAAAGGGGTCGGGTGCAATGTGGGATGGGTGGTGGCCGAGGGCGGGGACCCTGGCGGTCTGATCCTCGGCTACAGAAGCTGGCCATTGGGACATGGAATGTCACCTCTCTGGTGGGGAAGGAGCCTGAGCTAGTGTGTGAGGTTGAGAGGTTCCGGCTAGAAATAGTCGGACTCACCTCAACGCATGGCTCTGGCTCTGGAACCAGTTTCCTTGAGAGGGGTTGGACACTCTTCCACTCTGGAGTTGCCCCTGGTGAGAGGCGCCGAGCAGGAGTGGGCATACTTGTTGCCCCCCATCTTGGTGCCTGTACGTTGGGGTTCACCCCGGTGAACGAGAGGGTAGCCTCCCTTCGCCTACGTGTGGGGGGACGGGCTCTGACTGTTGTTTGTGCCTATGCGCCAAACGGCAGCGCAGATTACCCACCCTTTTTGGAGTCCTTGGAGGGGGTATTGGAGAGTGCGCCTCCTGGGGACTCCCTTGTTCTGCTGGGGGACTTCAACGCTCACGTGGGCAATGACAGTGAGACCTGGAGGGGTGTGGTTGGGAGGAACGGCCCCCCTGATCTGAACCCGAGTGGTGTTTTGTTGTTGGACTTCTGTGCTCGTCATGGATTGTCCATAACGAACACCATGTTCAGGCATAAGGGTGTACATATGTGCTCTTGGCACCAGGACACCCTAGGTCGCAGTTCGATGATCGACTTTGTTGTCGTCTCATCTGATCTGCGGCCGCATGTCCTGGACACTCGGGTGAAGAGAGGGGCGGAGCTGTCAACTGACCACTACCTGGTGGTGAGTTGGCTCCGATGGTGGGGGAGGATGCCGGTCAGACCTGGCAGACCCAAACGTATTGTGAGGGTCTGCTGGGAACGTCTGGCAGAGTCTCCCGTAAGACGGAGCTTTAACTCCCACCTCCGGGAGAGCTTTGAACACGTTCCGAGGGAGGCGGGGGACATTGAGTCCGAGTGGGCCATGTTCCGCGCCTCTATTGTCGAGGCAGCTTATCAGAGTTGTGGCCGCAAGGTTGTTGGTGCCTGTCGTGGTGGCAACCCTCGAACCCGGTGGTGGACGCCGGCGGTGAGGGATGCTGTCAGGCTGAAGAAGGAGTCCTATTGGGCCTTTTTGGCCTGTGGGACCCCGGAAGCAGCAGATAGGTACCGGCAGTCCAAGCGGCATGCGGCTCGGGTGGTTGCTGAGGCAAAAACTCGGGCGTGGGAGGAGTTCGGAGAGGCCATGGAGAATGACTTCCGTACGGCTTCGAGGCGATTCTGGTCCACCATCCGGCGTCTCAGGGGGGGAAAGCGGTACGCGACCAACACCATTTATGGTGGGGATGGCGTGCTGTTGACCTCAACTCGGGATGTTGTGAGTCGGTGGGCGGAATACTTCGAAGACCTCCTCAATCCTACTGGCACGTCTTCCACTGAGGAAGCGGAGCCTGGGGACTTTGGGTCGGGCTCTCCAATCTCTGGAGCTGAGGTCACCGAGGTGGTTAAAAAGCTCTGCGGTGGCAGGGCTCCAGGGGTGGATGAGATTCGCCCTGAGTTCCTTAGGGCTCTGGATGTTGTGGGGTTGTGTTGGCTTACGCGACTCTGCAATATCGCGTGGACATCGGGGGCAGTTCCCTTGGATTGGCAGACTGGGGTGGTGGTTCCCCTATTCAAAAAGGGGGACCGTAGGGTGTGTTCCAACTATAGGGGGATCACACTCTTAAGCCTCCCTGGTAAGGTCTATTCAGGGGTTCTGGAGAGGAGGGTCCGTCGGATAGTCGAACCTCGGATTCAGGAGGAGCAGTGTGGTTTTCGTGCTGGTCGTGGAACACTGGACCAGCTCTACACCCTCAACAGGGTCCTGGAGGGCGCGTGGGAGTTTGCCCAACCAGTTTACATGTGCTTTGTGGACTTGGAAAAGGCATTCGACCGCGTCCCTCGGGGGGTTCTGTGGGGGGTACTCCGGGAGTATGGGGTACCAGGCCCATTGATATGGGCTGTTAGGTCCCTGTACGACCGGTGTCAGAGCTTGGTCCGCATTGCCGGCAGTAAGTCAGGCTCGTTTCCAGTGAGAGTTGGACTCCGCCAAGGTTGCCCTTTGTCACCGATTCTGTTCATAACTTTTATGGACAGAATTTCTAGGCGCAGCCAAGGTGTTGAGAGGATCCGTTTTGGTGGCCTTAGAATCGCTTCTCTGTTTTTTGCAGATGATGTGGTCCTATTGGCTTCATCAGATCGTGATCTACAGCTTTCGCTGGAGCGGTTTGCAGCCGAGTGTGATGCGGCCGGGATGAGGATCAGTTCCTCCAAATCCGAGGCCATGGTCTTGAGCCGGAAAAGGGTAGCATGCCCTCTCCGGGTCGGGGATGAGGTCCTGCCCCAAGTGGAGGAGTTTAAGTATCTCGGGGTCTTGTTCACGAATGAGGGAAAACTGGAGCGTGAGATCGATAGGCGGATAGGTGCAGCATCCGCAGTGAAGCGGGCTGCTGTACCGGTCTGTCGTGGTGAAGAGAGAGCTGAGTCGAAAGGCAAAGCTCTCAATTTACCGATCGATCTACGTTCCCACCCTCATCTATGGTCATGAGCTTTGGGTTGTGACCGAAAGAACGAGATCTCGGATACAAGCGGCTGAAATGAGTTTTCTCCGCAGGGTGTCTGGACTCTCCCTTAGAGATAGGGTGAGAAGCTCAGTCATCCGGGAGGGACTCGGAGTAGAGCCGCTGCTTCTCCACATCGAGAGGAGCCAGTTGAGGTGGCTCGGGCATCTGGTTAGGATGCCTCCTGGACGCCTCCCTGGGGAGGTGTTCCGGGCATGTCCCACCGGGAGGAGGCCCAGAGGAAGACCCAGGACACGCTGGAGGGACTATGTTTCTCGGCTGGCCTGGGAACGCCTTGGGATTCCCCCAGAGGAGCTGCTCCATGTGGCTGGGGAGAGGGAAGTCTGGGCCTCCCTACTTAGGCTGCTACCCCCGCGACCCGACCCCGGATAAGCGGACGAAAATGGATGGATGGATGGAAAATCAGGTAAAATCAATAATAATATCAACCAAGATCAAAGATAAAATCATGTGGAGGCAGAATAGGCTTGCTTAAAAACAAAAGTCTTTAAGCCATTTTTGAAGTCAACCAGTGACTGTGGAGCTCTCAGGTAGTCAGGGAGGGTGTTCCATAGACGGGGTAGCCACACAGAATGCCCGGTCTCCCATGGTCCTTAATTTGGTTTGTGGAATGTGAAGTAGATTACTGTTCTGTGATCGTAGAGACCGGGTGGATGAATATGGTGCAAGAATGTCCTTTAGATAGTCAGGTGAAGTTCCGTGTAAGCATTGGTGTGTAATGAGAGCAGTTTTGTACTGAATTCTGTAGGTGACAGGAAGCCAATGGAGGTTATGGAGAATGGGTGTAATATGTTCAAATTTACGAGCTCTCAATAAAATCCTTGCTGCACTGTTTTGAATATATTGAAGCTTCTGAAGATTTTTGCCAGGGATTCCAATAAACAGGGAGTTGCAGTAGTCGAGCCTGGAGGAGACAAAGGCATGGATGAGTTTCTCAGCATCAGAAAAAGTTAGGGATGGACAAAGTCTGGAGATGTTACGAAGATGGAAGAAGCAGGTTTTAAACAGATGCTTAATGTGATTTTCAAATGTAAGATGAGAGTCCATTTTTATTCCAAGATTTGTAACAGCATTGAGCTTGAGCTTGGTCCGCATTGCCGACAGTAAGTCAGGCTCGTTTCCAGTGAGAGTTGGACTCCGCCAAGGTTGCCCTTTGTCACCGATTCTGTTCATAACTTTTATGGACAGAATTTCTAGGCGCAGCCAAGGTGTTGAGAGGATCCGTTTTGGTGGCCTTAGAATCGCTTCTCTGTTTTTTGCAGATGATGTGGTCCTATTGGCTTCATCAGATCGTGATCTACAGCTTTCGCTGGAGCGGTTTGCAGCCGAGTGTGATACGGCCGGGATGAGGATCAGTTCCTCCAAATCCGAGGCCATGGTCTTGAGCCGGAAAAGGGTAGCATGCCCTCTCCGGGTCGGGGAGGAGGTCCTGCCCCAAGTGGAGGAGTTTAAGTATCTCGGGTCTTGTTCACGAATGAGGGAAAACTGGAGCGTGAGATCGATAGGCGGATAGGTGCAGCATCCGCAGTGAAGCGGGCGCTGTACCGGTCTGTCGTGGTGAAGAGAGAGCTGAGTCAAAAGGCAAAGCTCTCAATTTACCGATCGATCTACGTTCCCACCCTCATCTATGGTCATGAGCTTTGGGTTGTGACCGAAAGAACGAGATCTCGGATACAAGCGGCTGAAATGAGTTTTCTCCGCAGGGTGTCTGGACTCTCCCTTAGAGATAGGGTGAGAAGCTCAGTCATCCGGGAGGGACTCGGAGTAGAGCCGCTGCTTCTCCACATCGAGAGGAGCCAGTTGAGGTGGCTCGGGCATCTGGTTAGGATGCCTCCTGGACGCCTCCCTGGTGAGGTGTTCCGGGCATGTCCCACCGGGAGGAGACCCAGAGGAAGACCCAGGACACGCTGGAGGGACTATGTTTCTCGGCTGGCCTGGGAACGCCTTGGGATTCCCCCAGAGGAGCTGCTCCAAGTGGCTGGGGAGAGGGAAGTCTGGGCCTCCCTACTTAGGCTGCTACCTCCGCGACCCGACCCCGGATAAGCGGAAGAAAATGGATGGATGGATGGATTTGTAAAAGAGGTGGAGAGGGGGATGTCTTGACCAGAGAAGGAGATTGTTGTTAAAATTGATGTTTGTATCTGGTGAGGGGTGCCAATCAATATGGCCTCAGTCTTGGAGCAGTTTAATTGAAGAAAGTTCTGATTCATCCATGCCCTTATTTCTTCCAGGCAGGTAGAGAGGGCAGTGAGTGAAGATGGAGATGGGGATGATGAGGATGCTCCAGTCCTGATGTAAAGCTGTGTATCGTCGGCATAGCAGTGAAAAGAAATGTTGAACTGATTAATAATTTGACCTAAAGGCAGCATGTAAAGGGAAAACAGCAGGGGCCCCAGAACTGACCCTTGAGGGACACCACAGGAGACACCGACTGTCTGGGAAGTGGCATTGCCAAGACTAACACATTCCAGCCTATTGGAGAGGAAAGATTTGAACCAGTCCAGGACAGTGTCACAGAGACCGACCTCCACATGAAGACGGTGGAGGAGGATACTATGGTCCACAGTGTCGAAAGCTGCAGTGAGGTCAAGGAGGACAAGGATGGAGGGAGAACCAGTGTCAGCAGCCATGAGGACATCATTTGTAACTCTCAGCAATGCAGTCTCAGTACTGTGAGCTACTCTGAATCCAGACTGGAACTTCTCATACAGAGAGTGTTGCTGTAGGTGGTCCTGCAGCTGAGCAGCAACTGCTTTTTCCAGCACTTTAGACAGAAATGGGAGGTGGGAAATTGGGCGGTAATTAGAAAAAATGTCGGGATCCAAATTAGATTTTTTCAGAAGAGGCCTAATGATGGCAGTTTTTAGAGGCAGTGGAACATGACCAGATTGTAGAGACTTATTTATTATTTGTGTGATTAATGGGCTAATTGCAGAGTGATTGGATTTTATGAGAGACGAGGGGAAGGGATCCAGGGCGCAGGATGAAGGCTTCATTTTCTTGATGATGGACTCCACCTCACTCTGAACAACTTCATCAAAGCTGCTTAGGGACCCAAGATGCAGATGGGTAGATGGTAAACGAAGATCAGGGAGGTTGTGGAGCTGAGATCTGATAGTGTCAACTTTGTTTTTAAATGATGAAAGGAACAGGTTGCATTTTTGAACTGATTCCTCAGGAGTTTGTTTAATGGGATTAAGCAGATGAGTTATTGTGGAGAAGAGCTGTTTAAAGCTACTAGGGCAAGTGTTGATGATGTTGGAATAATATTTGGAGCGTGCTTCTTTAAGAGAATAGGCGTACGCTTTCTGATGTTCTTTGTATGCCTGCGTATGTACAGAGAGACCAGGTGATTTTACACGTCTCTCAATAGCACGACCAGTTGCCTTCATCCTGCGTAGCTCATCAGTGTACCAGGGGGCTGAACGGGAAAAAGACACCAGTCTTGTCTTCAAGGGAGCATGTAGGTCCAGAAGCTCTTGGAGAGATTGGTTGTAGTAATCCACAGAGTCATTTGCAGATGAATGATTGACAGCAGTCAGGGCGTGAAGATCAGCGGATAGAACATCAGGGGCAATGTTTTTAAAGTCCCGGAACTGGATAGGTCGTTTTGGGTTTGAAGCAGGCGAAGTTGAAGGCACTTCCACACTGTGGTCCGAGACACCCAGGTCATATACAGATAAGTTATTGATGAGTACATTGTCTGTAATCACCAAATCCAGAGTATGCCCTCTGTTGTGCGTAGGGGCGTCCACATGTTGGGTGAGATTGAGATAGTCCAAAAGAGACTTAAAATCTGTTGCCAGAGGGGAAGAGGAATTGTCCATGTGGATATTTAAATCGCCAAGAAAAATGGTTTTCACAGGGGAGGTGCAGAAAAAAGTGAGTAGGTCATGCATCTCGGAGTTAAATGAAACATGCGGTCTGGGAGGTCTATAAATCAATATAACATTCATCAGGAGTGGTGCTTTGAGGTTGAAGGCTAAACTTTCAAAAGAGGAAAAGTCCTGAGAAGCCAGATGTGTCACTTTTAAATTATTGTGGTAGATTACAGCCAGACCACCACTGCAGCCAGTGCTGCGGGCTCTCTGCAGATAACTGAATGAAAAGCGCGTTATAAATTGAATTCATTATTATTATTATTATTATTAACTGTATCCAGGGGGACAGGCTTCATTTAGAGAACTGTAGACATCTGGTTGTTGCCAAGTTTCTGTAAGACACATGAGGTCCAAGTTCTTCTCCAGAATGTGATCGTGAATTAGGCATGATTTGTTGGATAGTGACTGCACATTGAAAAGTTCTAATTTAATACCAGTTGGAGTAGAAGCCTTTTGAACCGGTTTAAGCAGACTGAAGTCCACTCCACGTTTTCCTTGCCACTTCGTGTGCTATGGACTACAAGAGACTACAGACTCAGCGTTCTGATGACGTAATCGAGGTGCGACACGTCTCTCAGACCAGACAGTCGCAATCGAGTCAGAGCTCGCTTGCCTAAAATAGACGGTTTTCTTTCGAGAGCTTCTGTGGATGTAATGAGGTTTACGCAGAAGTCCCAGTTGTTTGATGGTGGAAATAGAAGGAGGAATGGAGCAGTTAAGTCCAAGCAGCTGGGAGGCGGAATACGTCAACATCGCGCCAGCCAAGCCGGGGGAAGCTAGCACAGAGCTAGCCGCTAACAGCAGACCCACGGCTCCGAAAGAAATAACCAAGAAGCAGAAAGATGTAACTTGGTTGAGCATATCGTGAAGGGGAGCACAGGAGAAAATCCAGGACAGTCCAGATGACACAGGAGGCAGTAGGTGAGTGAAACAATAATTTCAGCTACGTGGTTCTTGAAGCAAGTCCGTGCTGGAGTTTGACAGAAGGTAGACAACCCAAATTCCGGTTAGGAAGTACTAACTAGGCTGTCCGTAAAGTCCTTGTTTAAAAAAACCACTGAACAAAATAAGTCCAGATAAATGTCCAAAAAATGTCCCCAAAAATAATAGCAACAGTAAAATAATTATTTAGCGTGGAGAAGCGGCGACATCACGCCAGCGTCCTCTCCAGCGTCCTCTCCAGCTGCGTCCAATCAATTGGATTTCCGTCGGCACCCTGTTTGTCAATTGCACCGGTGACGGTCGTTGTTAACCCAGGCCTTGACCGATCCGGTATGGTTTCACTTTTCTTTTGGAAATAGGTGTTGACTACAGCCATTTCCCTTCTCTTGGTAAAATCCTCCACCATATGTCCTTCCTGGTTTCTTTCCTTGACACCAAACCTACCTATCACTTCCTCATCTCCTCTGTTTCCTTCACCAACATGTCCATTCAGGTCTGCTCCAATCACCACTCTTTCCTCCCTGGGAATACTCTCTATCACTTCATCCAGATCTTTCCAAAATGTTTCTTTCTCCTCCCCATCACATCCAACCTGTGGAGCATAACCACTGATGATGTTTAGCATCAGAACTTCTACTTCTACCTTCAAGCACATCACCCGATCTGACACTCTCTTCACTTCTACTACATTCTTTGCCAACTCCTCCTTCAGGACCACCCCTACTCCATTTCTCTTTCTATCCACACCATGGTAAAACAGTTTGAACCCTGCTCCAATGCTGCGAGCCTTGCTGCCCTTCCACTTGGTCTCTTGGACACATAAAACATCTACCTTCCTTCTCTGCATCATGTCAGCCAGCTCTCTATCTTTGCCTGTCATTATCTCCACATTTAGAGTTGCAACCCTCAGTCCTACATTCTTCACCTTCCTCTTCTCCCTCTGTCTCCTGACACGTTTCACTCCTCGGGGTCTTTGACTAACAGTAGCACAATTTCCGTCGGCACCCTGTTTGTCAATTGCACCGGTGACGGTCGTTGTTAACCCAGGCCTTGACCGATCCGGTATGGTTTCACTTTGATAAACTCGCATTATGGTTTTGGTAAAAGTGTTTTACATCAGATGCCCTTCCTGACACAACCCTCATCATTTACCCGGGCTTGGGACAGGCACAAGAGATACATAGCTTTGTCAAATGTAATACCCTTAATGTTCTTGGCCCCTTGGCTTCATACAGCCACTCCAATGTCAGGAATCTTGGAGTTCTTTTTGATAGTGCTTTTAAATTTGACAAACAGATAAATGCTGTTGTTAAATCCAGTTTCTTCCAACTAAGACTTATTGCCAAGGTGAAGTCTTGTCTCTCTTTCAGAGACTTTGAAAAGGTTATTCACACCTGTATTACCTCTCGCTTGGACTATTCACTGAATGTTGGTTTAGACAAATCATCTTTGCATTGTTTACAATCTGTCCAGAACGCAGCAGCTCGTCTTTTAACTTCAACTAAAAAATATGAACACATAACCCCTGTCCTGTCCTGGCTTCTCTTCACTGGCTCCCTGTCCACCATCGGATTGATTTTAAGATTTTATTTCTTGTTTTTAAAATCTTAAAAGGTCTGGCCCCGTCATATTTATGTGCTCTTGTTAACATCTACACTCCAGTAAGAGCACTCCGGTCTACCAACCAGTTTCTCTTAATGTCCCCAGATCCAAAATGAAATCCAGAGGTGATCGGGCTTTTGCGGTTGCTGCTCCAAAGCTGTGGAACAGTTTACCTGAGAATTTAAAGACCGCTCAGACTGTTGAGACTTTTAAATCTATGCTCAAGACTCATCTGTTTTACTTGGCATTTGATCCTCGCAGAGTCTGAGAACAATTTTTGAGCCGTTTTTATTGTTGTATGTTGTATTACTGTTAACTTTATTATGTTTCAGTGGCAGTAGATGAATTTTACTCTTTTATTTTTATCTGTTTTAACTGTAAAGCACTTTGGTCAGCTTCGGTTGTTTTTATGTGCTATATAAATAAAAATTGACATTGACATTGGCATTGTGCTCCCTAGTGGCTGGTTTCCATCTATAAAATTTAATCATTAACTAAATTTCATCCCTTATAGCAAACCAGGCCAACTAAGATGTGCTCCTTCAAGACAAAGGCGATCATTTATTTACTTTAGAAAACTCCATCCAAGTCAGGTTTAAGGTAATGAGTCCTTGTGACTTTTGTAAACACTAAAAGTATGAAAAAGTTATATTGATTCAAGGTTAGGGCATTATTCATCTTGTAATAATAATAATAATAATAAACTTTATTTGTATAGCACCTTCCTACAATGCCTTGCATTGACCAAGGTGCTTAACAGGATAAAAAGATGAATAAACTGGAACAATAAATCAATGAAAATAGAATAAGAAAAACAGCAGTAATAAAAGAAGGCAATGGAAATAAAAATGCTACATATTAAAATACCAAAATAATAAAAGTTACACACTGAAAGCTTTTTTGAACAAGTGGGTCTTCAGTCTGGTTTTGAACAGAGTCAGATCAGAGGTGGCACGCAGCTCAAGGGGGAGACTGTTCCAGGCTTTTGGGCCGGCAACAGAAAATGACCGGTCTCCCCATTGTTTGTACCTTGAGCGAGGCACCTCCAGCAGGTGTTGACTGGCAGATCGTAAATCTCTGCTGGGCTGATGGACTTTCAAAAGTTCTGAGATGTAGAGAGGTGCAAGTCCATTCAGAGCTTTGAAAACAAACAGCAGCAGCTTGAACTGTATCCTGAACTGAACCGGGAGCCAGTGTAGAGAGGACAGGACAGGAGTGATGTGTTCATATTTTCGTGTGTTGGTCAAAAAGCGCGCGGCAGAGTTCTGTACAAGCTGTAAACGGGAGATGGAGGATTGATTAATACCAACATACAAAGCATTACAATAGTCAAGTCTGGAGGTCACAAAGGCATGGATGGCCTTCTCCAGATCACCACGGCTGAGAAATGACTTGACTTTAGAGAGCAGACGGAGCTGAAAGAAGCTGGTCTTGACAACAGAACTGATCTGTTTATCAAGCTTTAAGTTGGAGTCAAGCTGCACTCCAAGATTTCTGACCACCGGGTTGAAGTGGGGGAGGGGAAAACCAAAACTGGGACTGGGAAGGATGTTGCTGGTGTCATCAGGTGCACCAAATAAAATGCATTCAGTTTTATCTGGGGCGGCCGTGGTGTAGTGGTAATGGCAGTCGTCTCCCGATCGGAAAGTTGGCGGTTCGACTCCCGGGACCCGCACCATGTGTCGTTGTGTCCTTGGGCAAGACACTTAACCCTGAGTTGCTCCCGGTAGGACTGGAAAGCACCTTGCATGGTAGTCTGCCGCCACCGGTTTATGAATGTGTGTAACATTCAATATATGTGTAGCACTTTGAGATTTTCAGTAATGAAAAGTGCGTTATAAATTGAATTAATTTATCTGTGTTTAGGTGGAGGAGGTTTTGAGAGAGCCAGTGCTTAATGTCATTTAAGCAGTTGACAAGAGTGTTTGAACTGAGTGAGGGTTTTGAACTGAGTGAAGGTTTTCATATAAGGTTTTGAGGTAATTAAACAAGTTTCATCACAGAGTAATGACAATTGATCCAGCAGATTGATCCAGCAGACCCCCACATCAGTACTACACTAAGAATCCTGTGACATGTTCTGGTACATCTTAAAATGA
>JBBPBX010000520.1:30401-44119 GCA_038048925.1 Garcialebias charrua
ATTCAGTTTTATCTGTGTTTAGGTGGAGGAAGTTTTGAGAGAGCCAGTGCTTAATGTCATTTAAGCAGTTGACAAGAGTGTTTGAACTGGGTGAGGGGTTGGGAGTGACTGGCAGATAGATTTGTAAATCGTCTGCATACATGTGAAAAGACAGGTTATGACGTGCAATGATTGATCCTAATGGCAGCATGTAAAGAGAGAAGAGGACTGGCCCTAGAATAGATCCCTGTGGTACGCCAGAGGTCAGAGGGGTTGATGAAGAGGAGGACAGATCGCCTATCATGACAGAAAAAGTTCTCCCAGACAGGTAAGATTTGAACCACTCAAGCACAGCTCCCTGGAGGCCAACCTGCTGAGACAAGCGGTTGATTAGTACCTGATGGTCGACGGTGTCAAAAGCTGCTGAGAGGTCTAACATCACCAGCAGTGCAGGGTTTTTTGCATCCAGGGACAGAAGAATGTCATTCTGTACTTTGAGCAGTGCAGATTCAGTGCTGTGACGAGCTCGAAAACCTGACTGAAATTTTTCAAACAGGTTGTTGAGTTCTAGAAAAGATTGAAGTTGAATAAAAACAATCTTTTCTAGGACCTTTGATAGAAATGACAGATGTGAAACTGGTCTGAAATTAGAGAGAGCTGTAGGATCTAGGCCTGGTTTTTTGAGAAGAGGCCTGACCACAGCATGTTTGAAAGCAGATGGCACAAAACCTGAAGATAGACAGCTGTTAATAAATGACAAAACACAAGGACCAATTACATCAAAGGACTGTTTGAACATTTTAGAGGGAATGATGTCCAGAGAACAGTTAGTTGGTTTCATCTGCTGAACCACCTTGGTGAGGTGAGGGAGTGAAACCAGGTCAAATTGGTCAAAAACAGCTGTGGTTATTGCAGACGCACAAGACTGGATGGTGTTGGATGAACTGACAATGTTCTGCCTGATAGAGTCTATTTTGTTGACAAAATAGCTCTGAAAGTCATCGCAGGTAGACTGTGTGGCAGTTTTCAGAACATTGACAGATGGGTTGATGACAGACTGGAGTGTGCTGAAAAGCGTCCGCGGCCGGTTGGAGCTGGTGGAGATTAAATTGGAGAGGTACTGTGACTTGGCCTGTTTCACAGCATTATGATACTCACAGAGACAGTCTCTCAGTATTCCTTGAGATACATGAAGCCGATCGCGCTTCCATTTTCGTTCTGCTTTTCTGCAACGTTGTCGAAGAGCTCGCGTCGTTTCGTTGAGCCATGGTGAAGGTTTGTTCTTTGAAGATGCCTGTTTGATAGGAGCGATGGAGTCCAAGATCGTTGTGCAGGTGTGATGGAAGGAGCTGATGAAGTCCTCAGGATGTAGAGATGGGTCCAGGCTGACAGCAGAGCAGAATTCAGTGCTCTTAAAGGCGTCAGTGAACTCACTTGGAGTGGATGGGGTGATAGAGCGACAGAAACGTGCTGGGAGAATAGCTTTCGGTGCAGGAGAGGTGAAAAATTCGAATTCGAATTGATTTATTAGTCAAGAAACCTAGTTCGTCAACTGGAGCAGAAAGTTATTGCTTTCATTAATAATTGAGAATTTCTTGGAAGCCAAGTTATAAATTAGTCAAATTGACCATTAAGTATTTACAGAAGGCTTAATGTGGGTGGATGTTTTAATTTCTGTCATTTTAGAACTTCAGCTAACATTTTTCATTCCGCCCATGCCAGCAGCAATATTTTCTGGTTGACTGTTCAAACACAATGTCTCTTCTTCAGTGCCTTCAGATATTTTAAAAATCTATAAAAATAAATGCTTATCAGTTATTTATTATTACAGGTAGAGATTTTTTTTATTGACTTTAGCTTGAACACTACCCAGCTCTCTGGTTAGCTTCTATCTCCCTATTCATTTATTTACTAACATTTCAAATTTATTTCATTTATTTATTTTATATGAAAGAGCACTGCAACAGTTCATTTCCTATCAAAATCAATGCCAGTTATTTTCCTGACTAATACGTCAATGAATGAGCCTATTCCAATAATTCTCAGTTGGGTCATCTGGACAGTTTCGTTTTTTATAGAGACGTTCAGCCCTCACGTCTCTATAATAAAAAGAAACTGTCCAGATGTCCCGACTGAGAATTATCGGATTTGGTATCTGGATGATTGAGCATGAACTTTGTTGCCTTGAACCACTTTGACTGTGGCTGCCTGCCTGGGAGGAGTCAACGAGAGACAGGGCGGCCCCCAGAAACCATCTTAGCTCCAGCAAATTGGTTGGTCCACCTAAGGAGTTTACTGCTTGGTGGGGAAACAATTTACTGGAACTCATCTGACTGATGAAGCCCTCAGGATGGAAGGCAAAACGTCTCTAAAATAAAAAGAAACTGTCCAGATGAACTGACTGAAAATTATCGGATTTGGTACCTGGATGAGTGAACATGAACTTTGTTGAATGAACCTAGGGGAAAAACATAATTAAGAGGCCAAATCACACTGAATTTACTGATCACAAATTAACCTTCAAAGCTCCCATTTCCTGGTTAATACTTTAATTAATTGTTATTATTGGTATTAGTGAATGTTTTAACTCCGAGGTTAAAACTGTGATCAGGATTTGGACAAAGAGAGCATTTTTACACATCTTTAAATTTGGCCACGCGGTGGTTTGCAGCTCATTGCAGCCATTTCAGGACAGCTCAGCCTGCAGTCCTTGCTGTGGAGGCAGTTTTTGGCTTAACGAGGAATTGGGGGTGGGGGGGTGCAGTAGTGAGCCTCTGTCCTTTTTCAGGGAACTCTAGGACAGAGAGAGCCTTCACCAGCACCCCAGGGAGAGTGAAGACAGATTAATGCAGAGGCTTTAATATTTCAGATGAAAACGTATTACTGCTCTCTTGCTCTATCTTCCCTCCCTCTCCCTCTCTCTCTCTCTGTTGCTCATAGTGCCAGGCCTGAATTTTTGCTTGCTCTCCCTTACTTTTATCCTATGTCCTCCCGTCTCACGAGCAGCATGAACATGTTTTGCTGAGGGGAGATTTCCTCAACTAAAGCTGCCCATCTACTTCTTGTGATAGAAAATTGTAGATATGCAGGGACTAATTTAAATACTATGGTAGCGTGTTGTTGTGTGTTTGTGTATGAAAGAGGCGGTGGAGTACGATGGGTCATCTGTCTCTCAGTAAGATGGCAAACTTGCACTGAAAGCCTGTGACCTTGCTACCAACCTTCAAACGCTATTTCAGTAGGATTTCATGTCAATATTTCACTCTGATTGAGTGTTGTGTCAGGTTCTTCTACTAGTGCTTCGTCACTCAGATGACCATGTATTCAAGTATGAGGGAAACTCACTTTGACTATTTTTTTATTTCACCTGTCCACATTTGTATAGAATTTACTGTATTTAGTTAAATAGTCAAAGTTCAATGTATCCTACAGTGCATGCCACTATGCAAAGTTTAATGTAAATTCACCTTAAAGGAATATATCTTTTTGAAGTGGGGATCTAAAGTAACTATCAGTATATTATGTTTTGGCAATACTGCAGTTCTTTGAACAACCTCAGTTTGAAGGAATAAAGACTGACTGGATCAACAAGCTAGGCCAAGTAAGGCCAAGCCTAAAGTGGATTTCTAACATCTGAAATACAACCCCAGTCTTAAAAATAATGCCATAGCAGTTCATGCAAATGCTGTTTTATCTACCTTTAAATTGACCGCAATCAAATCTGTGTTACAAAAAAAAAAAAAAAGCAAGTGCCGTAATGCCTGAGAATGCAGAATCAAATCTAAAATATACAACTACCAATAAATAAATACAACATGCATTGCTAGTTGAGTGGTTAAAAAGCTGAAGCCCATCACTAAACAGAACTTAAAAAACCACCAAACCAGAAGAGAGCACTCACAGCTCTGATGATTATGTTGATGTGTATGAATATGTTGAAGATGGGAGAACCTACAAGGCATGCGGTTTTTAGAAATAAATTGCTAGTCATTCTGCTAAGCCTTGCTTGGATGGATCTGGACTTGATGGTAACTGGAACAGATGGTGTGATATGTATTTGAGGATGCAGCGTGAGCAATGCAGGGAGGTGGTGATGATGTTGATGTCTGGCAACTGTACTCCGATGATTCTTTCTGCAGTCTTAATCACCCTGCTAAATGGCCGCCACCTTCACCTTAGTGCTGCTGGTACACCACACAGTCACGCAATATGTCAGCGCTCTCTCAATTTCACGGCGGTAAAAGCCACCTGCCACGGTGGCTGCTGGTGGCTCCTCAGTTTCCTTAGGTAGAAGGGGTGCTGCTGGGCTTTAGATCTATGTATACTGTATTCCAGGACAATTCTTGTGTTTTTGTCAGACCCAAGAACTTAAACCTGGAGTTTTGCTTCACTACTTCTCTACTGATGTAGATCAAGAAGAGGATGGTGCTGACCAGAATTCCACAATCACATATTTTGTCTCATGCGAAGGTCCAGGATCCTCAAACCAAACTGGTAGATTTTGCACTTGCTACAATTTGTATTTAGCACAGTTGTCCCATTTTATATTTTAAAGATGTAAGTACATTGATAGGTGGGGGAGCAGTCATGCGTGCAGAATGTGATGTGCAGTCAACCGAGAACACATCCTTGTGGAGCACCAATTCTGACAATCAGAGTTGATGAATGGGGATTTCCAACTATGACAATTTCACATTATACAATCAATCCAACAGAAATATCATGTGTTGTTGCAGGAAGTTCCCCAAGCATGAACCAGGAGTACTACAGTTAGCTGCTGATGCTGATTTTGCTTGCAAATAATCATAATATTTAGTGGTAGACCATCAGGGCCAGCAAAGCCTTATTTACTGGGCTAAACAAAATCAGAATCACAAACTTATTGTTAAAAAATTACTGTTCTCTTCATTTCCTAGTTTTTCTCCTGGCTTGTGCAGCTTTCAGAAGAATATGTACATGTTTTGTTTTATCCAATCAGATTTCGACCATCATATAGGGTCAAAGAAATCAGCCTCGATGCCTTCAGAGTCAACAGTGCGGGCGTCTGCAGCTTTAAAGAAATGGAGATGAAGCTGCTGCTTTGACCAGTTTGATGTTGAGTTGGCGACACCAGGGCCTTCTGGCAGGCCTTCAGCAACATCACTATTTTTATACTGTTTGATTGGACTGTCAGACTGGTCAGAGCTCGGAGACTGCAGCTATATCTTTCATGGCGATAGAAAAGGATTTATAGTTGAAATGGAAGAGCCATGATGACCAGACAGAGGAATCGAAGTTCCCTTGAAGAAAGAAAGAAGAATACTGTTTGTTTAAAGATAATCCAAACTTTTAGTGAGTAAAATGCATTTTATTCCAATATGTTGTACTGTTGTCAATTTATGTCCATATTGATGCTTTTGGTAAATATGTATGTGGTGTGGCTGTGGCTGCAGTTGATGGAAACTTGTGGAGCTGTGTTAATTGGGTTTCTCCTTCAGCAAAATGATTCATTCATGCTACGTGATACCTGTCATAGAGGCAGCTCCATATTATTCTGTTTCTGTGTATTGCGGATTTAAAAAAAAAAAGATTTTCTGTGGCAGTGGTGCCATAATGACAGAAATCAAAAGGTGGATACATTCAGGCATGACACCAATGGTGGCCTAAATGTAAAATGCACAGCCCCAAACTGATATAATTTATGTAAATAAATGTATAATGCAAATTATACTTGTAAGAGTTTTTTTTTTTAAGTTTGCTTGAACCACCCAAAAATTGGAGATGGAAGTTATTTAAAGATCAGCCTCAAATATCTTTATTTGTACTTGTAAAAAAACAGTAATACTCTAAACTAATACAGCTTTATTCTTGGTGACATCATTTCCTCTTCCACTGTGTAAGTAATTGAGAGCAACAATATGTCTATAGTTTGGATACATTTTAGGATAAACAAAGGGGATATTAAAGAAACTTTGTCCTCTCATTTATTGGCAATGGTAAAATCCAAAACAAGTTATTGTACTAGCATAACAATAATACTAATAATAATAATAATACTACTAATAATAATAATAATAATAATAATAATAATAATAATAATAATAATAATAATAATAATAATAATAATAATAATAATGTATTAAAGAAAAAGATGCACACTGCCCAGGTCACAATCTTTAAAGTACTGTAAAATCATTAAAATAATTTGTCTTTACTTGTTCCCATTTAGCATCCATCTTGGAGGTCAGGGTCAATGTGACAATCCGATAACCAGAGCAGCTCAGATCTGTTGTTCTCCTCTGGGGATGTGAGGGATTTGTCTTTGGTGACACTGGAAAATTTATTCCCTGCAGCATCATAGTATCTTGGGTCAGATCTTGCATTTCATCCCAAAGGAGACCTACACGGTCTCAGAACACTATTGGCTCCTGATCTGAAGCTTGTGCCAGTATCTGCATGTACATTTTATCTTTTATTTAATTATCTTAATCTGAGCCACACAATTTAGCATCTTATTTTTCTCTTCCTTTTCCTTTTTGGTTCTAGGAACTCATGTCCACTACAAAACACACAAAAGAGACACATATTTACCCTGTGATTATGTAAACCGTCCCTCTCATCTATTAACAAACAAAAGGTTTTTCTCGATATTTTATGCTCTTACCTTTTGTTTCCAATTTATCTTCAACCCCCCCATTCACACAAACACACACACAGTTATTTTCAGTTCATCTCCTGGGAGACACCATATCTCTAACTTAAACAGTGTGCTAATGCGCTGATGTGTTTGATGTGTGTCCCCCTTGCCCTTTGTTTCCATCCTCTTTTTATTTCCATTAATTTTGAAAGTAGTACTAGAACTTATCCACCTCTTTGATACTCTTTTTTTTATTTTTAGATGGTTTTGAAAGAAAGTTAAAAGTTACAGTGTCTGTAGCAGCATTTTCCGTTCATTTTATGCCAGAATTATATACAAATATTTAAGAAAAAGCTTTAAAATTATTCCAATCTTGTGTTAAAATGTGTTCCATGTAAACCTTGTCATTTTGTGAAAAAGTAAAGATTTATAGATCTAAACTAGATCAATTGTATTCCCAGAGAAAATGCCTTGCACATGTTCACTGCTGAACGAGTTTTGCTGAAAAGTTGAAACTAGACCGTAAAGGTTTCTGTGCTTAACTGTTAATGCAAATTGAATTTGAACAGTTGACATTTGTTGAAAGCGGGAAACTAAAAGTGAATATCAGCAGAAAACAGCAGAAATGTGTAGTAAAATGGTAAATGGAGCTTATTTATATAGCGCTTTCCAGCCCCCTGTGAGGAGCCCCAAAGCGCTTTACAATACCAGCCATCCACCCATTCATTCAGACATTCATACACCGGTAGTGGTAGCCTGCCTTGCAAGGCGCCATCCAGACCTACCGGGAGCAACTCGGGGTTAAGTGTCTTGCCCAGGGACACAACGACACATGGTGGGAGGATGCGGGATTCGAACCTCCAACCTTCCGATCAGGGGTTGACTGCCATTACCACTAAACCACGGCCGCCCCATGTAGTAAAAGCTGGATAACAGTGAAATGTGGTAGAAAAGAGCAGAATAAGCTGAAATAGATGGAAAGAGACTGAACAGATTTTTAAAAAAATTCTGAAATGGGCTAACAACCATAAAATAAGCAGAAAAAGGCTGAAATGTGCTTGAAATGTTAAGAAGTCCATAAAAAGCTAAAAAAATAAGAAGTTGCAATTAGTATAAGTTTAAAATATGTATAAAAACATGAAATGTAGAAATTAGCAATGAAAATACAGTAGATAAGAGACTAAATTTAGAAAAGAAAAGAAATTTAAAAAAATAGCTGAAAAACAAACAAACCTGAATTCAGCTGAATTCAGCTGAAAGAAGCTGAAAGGAGCAGAACTATAGCTGTAAGGAGTTGAAGAAAACCAAAAAAATAGCACAAAGAACTGAAAATAACTCAACCAGAACAAAAGCTAAAATGAGCAATAAAAGGTTGAAAACAACACAAAGGAAGCTGCACCCCATTTCAATGAGAGAAAAATGGCAGATAAAGCTAAATATTTCAAAAATGAGAAAGTTGCACAGATACACAAAGTGAAAACAGGAATGCCCTGAATGAGCTGAACATTTTGACGTATGAATTGTTTAAATGGCACAAACATTGGGGAACTGGTGATGTGCTGAAAAAGGTAAAGAAGGAAAATAGATCTCATATGTCAATGTTATTTATAGAGCATTGGTGCAAAGCAGTTCAGCATAGATCTACAATCTGATCATAACTTTAAGTCAGGCGAAATGTCCTCATTTGTGTTTGATCGACTGCTACAAATGTACTTCTCCCTTTTTTCTTCATATTATCAGCTCTTTCACAAAAGACTCATGTTCGAGCTACTGTTTAATTTACTGTATTATATTACATTATTATTGTTTAGCATATATATTATATCCTTGTATACTGTTTCATTTTTATACTTTACTTTTTTTGTGTGTAACTGGGACCTTGAGTACACAATTTTGTTCCACCTCCTGTACCATGCAAAAGACAATAAAGAACCTTGAACTTTTCCCCTCTGGAATACTTAAATATTTGAATTACTGGGGAAAACAAAGATTCTTGTCATTCCAGCTGTCACTTGTCAATGTTGTATTTTTGTTAGTGTCCATGACATCTTCACTCCTGTGACTAACAATGACACAACATTGCCGCTAAAATCACTGCCTCATGGTTCTTTAAAAGTGTGGCCGCTCTGCTAAGTCCGAGAGCTGAGAAGTGGTAACAGAGGTAGGCATGACACGGAGCACTTAAAGGTCAGCCATAGTCTGCAGAGGACGTGACACGACATGAACATGATGCTGAGCGGTAGCAGCACGCCGACAGCAGCTGACCAGGAACGAAGGGGGAGGAGGATGAAGGGGCGAATCCACTAAAGGTGAGAAATGTGAGGATAGAGAAATGGACGACAAAATGGGGTATGGAGAAACAAGAGTATCGCTCTCAGTTCCACTGTTTCACATGGTGGAGCCCCTCTTTAAAAGGCCAATTACTCTGTAATAGTCCTAGACTGACTAGGTGATTTCTCACTGTGCTGAGTGGAATAGCAGAGCAGGAGTGGTTTCAGTCCAGTAGAGAGACCCAATCATCACTGCACCCGAGTGAAGGGAGTCCAGGGACACATACACACATGTGCGGGTGTGGTTTATGTGCGTGACTGTATGTAGCCGCCACTGCTCTGTAAGGTCAGATCTAATAAAAAATATCTGGCAAACACTACAGACAACATTCAGTAAAGCGTGGATGTAATACGTGTTTACACATGCATTACATTTATGAAATAATCCTCAACTAAACAAACAGCAAGACCAACGGCGAGGATTCCCGGAAGATTTCAATCAATTTTACCATTTTATCTTCGCCTGACATCAAAGTTGGACAGTTGCGTTTATGTGTGCATGCATGTGAATATGTCTGTTGGAAAAATATCTCAAGAACCACTGGAAAAGTAGATACAAAAATGGATATAATTCAGTCAGTTTTACAGACGTTGAGTTTTATGTGGTAGTAGATGAGAGCAATTCAAAACAACTACTATGAATATGAAATATGTAATGTTGTTTTCAATGTTTGACTAAAATGACTCCAACTTACATCCCTTTTCAAAACCAGGTGATCTTAAAGGTCTGGGCCTGAAATATGCCCGGCACTATGCATTCATTCAAGAAATTATAAGCTATTACTTCCTTTGTGTTTTAGTTTGACTTTTTCATTCTTGAAAACTTTGAAAAGGAATTACAGGTATGTATGTGTACAGTATACATATATGTGTACATTTGTATATATANATTTGAAAATCACATTAAGCATCTGTTTAAAACCTGCTTCTTCCATCTTCGAAACATCTCCAGACTTCGCCCATCTCTGACTTTTTCTGATGCTGAGAAACTCGTCCATGCCTTTGTCTCCTCCAGGCTCGACTACTGCAACTCCCTGTTTATTGGTATCCCTGGCAAAAACATTCAGAAGCTTCAATATATTCAAAACAGTGCAGCTAGGATTCTGTTGAGAGTTCGCAAATTTGATCATATTACACCCATTCTCCATAACCTCCATTGGCTTCCTGTCACCTACAGAATTCAATATAAAACTGCTCTCATTACCCATCAATGCTTGCACGGCACTTCACCTGACTATCTAAAGGACATTCTTGCACCATATTCATCCACCCGGTCTCTACGGTCACAGAACAGTAATTTACTTCATATTCCTCGGACCAAATTGAGGACCATGGGAGACCGAGCATTCTGTGTGGCTGCCCCCCGCCTGTGGAACTCCCTCCCTGATGACCTGAGAGCTCCACAGTCACTGGTTGACTTTAAAAGCGGCATTAAGACTTTTCTTTTTAAGCAAGCCTATTCTGCTTTCACATGATTTTATCTTTGATCTTAGCTGATATCTTTATTGATTTTACTTGATTTTATCACTTGTTTTATTTTATTTATTTTTTAAGCAAGCCTAAATCTACATGATTTTATCTTTGATCTTAGTCGATATTATTGTTGATTTTATTTGATTTTATCACTTGTTTTATTTTTTATCTTTACCTTGTTACACATTGTAGCACTTTGAGATTTTTATTAATGAAAAGTGCATTACAAATTGAATTCATTATTATTATTATTATTACACCTTTTTCCTCAAACATCAATACAATAGATTACGTGTGGAACAATGTGTTATGCAACAAATACAGAGCTTTCTCATTTAATAAGTCTCTGACTTTGTACAGTACTGCAATAGATTTAGCTATTTTTATTTTTTACAGAATTTATGTTGTTTCCATGTCAATTTGTCATCAATGATAACATATAGATATAGATAGATGCATGGATGGATGAATAATATGAGATGTAAAGTAGAACAGGACAAGCTTACCTTATTTGACAGGCACAGTAAAAAGTGTTTTCCAGTCACCTTTTCCCCACTGAATCATTAAGTCTGATCCCACACAAGAATCTCCTTTATTTCTCTCTTCCTCTGAGCATTTCCTCTTTTCCTGCTGTCATTTCACCCACCGTGTTGTGGCCTCAACAGGGAATAAACTAATTGGTTTCTTGTAAATGTTTTGATCTATGCCTCTAAGCTTCCTTCAGTGTTGCACACTTATCAGTCTGGATAAAACCATTAGGCCACATTTTAAAGTTTAAATAATGAAATAAGATTTTTTTAGATGCATATTATGCAAGTTATATACATATATATGTATATAGTTGGTTTTTGAGAAATCAGACTTTCTTGGAATTTTAAAACAGTTCTGGACAATATTTTGGCAAGGGCTTAGAAGGCCTTTACAACTTTACCTTCTCATTTTAATTCAGCCTTTTATAAGTTATCTTTCTAAGATTTTTTTTGTTTGTGTCTTAAGCCACTTTCCAAATAGCAAGCAAATGAAAGTGTCTAAATAAAACTTTAAATCTTGCTGAAAGTGTACAGAACAAAATGTGATGTGGCCAAAAAAAACTAAAACAGCTTACTATTTTTTAACAATATATTACAAAATAAATATTGAGTTCAACATCCCAGGAATTAGACAGATGCAAGCAGTAGACCGTCTAACCTCAGATTGTCGGAGCACATTCATGATCAAAGTTTACCTGTAAGACGAAACAATGCAACCAGTCTTGTCACAACTGGATTAACCCAAAAGGTTCTTTTTCAACAAAATAGAATGCAATAGGTGGTGGATTAAGACGTTTGCACAGAACAGTAACTAAATGTGGACACATTGACCTTCATAACAAAGCTGTAAACCACTTCAGTTCTCAGGAAATTAATGTAAATTAAAACAATGCTTTTTGTAAGAACAAAATTAATAAAATGTGAAATAAAAATACATGAAGCTTCTTGTTATTGGATCTGGAGCTATTTTTTTTATTTTATGTATTTACTAGGTAATCAAATATTCCATTTATTTGAAGAATGTACACAATACTTTGAAAATTAAGTGTTGTTGGAGGTTGAGAGCATATGGAAGAGAATACCCTGCCCCCCTGGGCTGACCTAAATGTTCCTCCTCTCTAGTTGCCCTTACAAACCAACTTACCACAAGCTAATGCTCCTGTATAAAATTTTAAACACGAGTGGATGGGATCAAAGACTTTTAGATGTGCGTGACAGCCCTCGTTTCATCCTTGGTGGCCTGTGTTGGCCTCGACTAAAGATCTGTGAAGTGAGGCCGAAAGGACCAGATGACACTACTCGTGTTTGTGTGTGTTTACTCACAAGGAGCTTAAAGATAAAAAAAAAAAAATGGGTAGCTGTATTAATGCACAACCTACCAAAATATTGTTGAATTATACATCGCATAAAGGGAGATACAGTTTTTTTTTTCTTTGAGTTCAAGACTGAACCAGGTACAAACTCTTGCAAACCAAACTGACATTTTCAAGGGTAAGAAATGAAATTGTGCTTGGTATAAAGTAGAATCTCCATATGTTTGCTTTTAAGTTGGTCTTATTCACTTCTTAGTCCGTGCACTTTCCTTTCTTTTTATTTATTTAGTCTTGCATTGCAAAAGTGCAAAGGTCTGTGTGTTTACCCCTAATGCATAGAAGCTCCACGCAACACGTCCTGGTTTTCTTTTTGCATTTTTCTTTTTAGAGTAGACTTTTTGCCTGATCATACAGATGATGTCTGTGAGGTGAAGTGATTTGTAAAATGTAGCTGCTGCTGCCTTTCCTTGATTTCCAATATAGTAAATTGTGTGTGTGTGTGTGTGTGTGTGTGTGTGTCCTTGTACATACACTTGACAAGAGCTATGTGGATGAAAAAAAAGCTTTTAATCATTTAACCGATTAGTCTAAAAGCAAGAAAAACATGACAAAAATATAAGGCTGCCACTACTTATCTATTATTTTTAATTTGACTAGTTTGTTAATCGGTAAATAAACTTGAAGAAAAAAAAAAGCCATTTAAAGTACCGGTAAGTTTTAAAATAAAATGTAAATGAAGACTTGCAAGTCAATGCACAAATACATGTTTAAAAGTCCAAATCCAGCATGGCAGTTAAATAAAATGAAGCTTTTTTTTATATGGTAAATGGACTGATTGCACCTTTCTATCCTATCACTCACACTCAAAGCACTTTACACTACAATCTGTGTCTTCATTTACCTATTCATACAGCACTCTACTAGATCTACACAAAGCAAATGAACAAATCATTCTAAAGAGAATAATCAGTACTTTATCAGACTCATACACCAATGGGACACACATTGGAGGCAATGATGGGTTTAGTGTCTTGCCCAGTGACACTTTGGCATGTGACTGCATGGTGGAATTGAACCCCCAACTCTTGCGTTAGAGGACAATTGCTCTAACCACTCAGCCATGGCCGCCCAGCTTCAAATATCAGCTTTAAATCATAGCAAGTAGCTTTTTGTTTGAACCAGGAGTTACACAACTTAGTGTAGCGTTGATTACTAGGCACAGACTGAAGACAGACACAGTACAGTACTTATGTAAAGAAGTACTCTATGTAAATGAGTACTTTCTGTGAACCGTTCCATGGAACTTGTTCTGTCTCTGTATTTATAATTCAAAAATTCACTGGTGACTAGATGTTGAAGTTTTCAGGAGTTATTTTGCCCCCTTTGATGTTGGGGCTCCAATAGTTGGATACTGTCTGGACATACTAACTGGGGGGGAAAAAAAAATAAAAAAAAAAATAAAATATATATATATATA